>JAOTQJ010012852.1:0-17737 GCA_025642045.1 Solanum sejunctum | reverse complement strand
TAGGTGGACTCGTAGCAAGAATCAAAAAGACAAAATGTTGGACCCAAAAAACTGAAGGCCAAGACTATGAGAGCAATATACGATTTGTAACTCAAGCAATGACTTGTACCTATGGGTAATACTAGTTTAGTCCAAGACCCTAACTATGAATCTTAGGTCATCCTCTAAGTCATACCTGCGAAACTTATTAGCTGCCGCTATATTTTTTATGTAAATTCCAGGATTGTTTTGTAAATACTATATAAAGTTTAAGGTATGTTTTTAGAAAAAAAAGAAGGAAGATTCGACCGTTAGACAATTGAGAATCACTTTTTCAATCTTTTCTTAGTTTTTTGGAGCAGTTTATTATTCTCTCTTGGAATTCCAATTTTGGAGATTGCAAATTTTTCCTTGTACTCATTGTTGATCAATCAAGCTAGTGGGATTGTAACTTGGTGCCTATTTTCTACATTGGTATTGGTAATGCTCTCATTTATGTCTTGTATGTACATTTTTGCTTGTTTTGCCTTAGCCATGAGTAGCTATGCACTCATAACTTGGGTTGTGGGAACCACGGGTAGTTGACTTGAGATGATCTAGGTTTCTTACATTTCCATAATTGGGTTTTCGCATGTATTATCTATTTCTCTTCATTATTATTATAGTTTGGTGGTGGCCAACACCAAACTCCACCTACTATCACAATCCCAATCAAGGTAGTGGTGAGTTGGAAAAGAGAAACAGATGATAGAATTCAATTGATGTGTTCTCATCTAATCAACTTAGCCTAATTAAGGGGAGGTTGACTTGGACAATAGCTAATGGTTAGTTGGCATGCCATGGTTGTCGACCAAGCACCAGGGTGAAATTCGACCTTTACCTTGATAAGAGGGCTAGAAGAATCTAAGTTACCATCCTGCATGCAAATCATCAATTGTAGTTATATTATCTAGGGTAATCAAGTCGACGAACCATGGGGAACACATTTCCCAAGTTGTCCCCAAAATGGAGTTTTTCCCCATGATATAGTTAGTGTTAGTTTTATTTTATTTTTTAATCACCCCCCCTATTTAGAGATTGTAAACATAAATACTAGAAATGATTAATAGTGAAGTCCTATAGTCAAGCCCTATATTCTCTAATTATTCAAACCTAAACTCAGTTAGTTGCTAACAACAATCGCTTTCTTAATGAAGCATGAACAACATCAGTGAACAATGAAAGCGATGTCATTACACTCATTTCGTTTATCAACTTATATTTATTTCAAATGAGTTGTTCGTTTCATAATGCCTATCCTAAACGTTCCATGGTAATGGACGATCAATTCTCTCATGGATCCATAGTAAATGTCTAACGTTTGGGGCATGAGTCTCAAAAACATGTTATACGACTATTCTACGTTGTCAATGTAATTCTATGAGTTAGAATAGTTATTAACCCGCTCCCATATCAATGCTTGATCGTCCTCCCAAGACTAAAACATGCTCAACTCATCAACCAATGCAATCCTCAATCCTTAGTCAATCAAACCTTAACCTCATTAGGTAATCTCATCTCAACATATCTCAGTTTCTCATCAACACAATTAATCAATAAAGATAATCGGACTTAACTCAGACTCAAAAGGTCATTCAAACTCACTCAATGAGACTCATCATGCTCGACCATGCTCACATTACTCATGCTCCTCATGCTTGACCATGCTCACATTACTTAACACCTACAATCAAGATCAAACTCAAACGTCAACTCAATCCATGCATAAGTTTGTATAAAGATCATTCAACTTAGGGTGGTTATGATATCATGTATAAGATGTTATCTCATATTAGTAGTCATGCGAGATGAGAATTATCTCATATTGTATCATAATAACTCATAATAAATGTTAATACTCGATAATTGGTTGATAGGGATTTCACAACTCAATTCTTGTTCCAATTTTTGAGTCAAATATGTGATACGGCGGATCAAAAAATGTGGTTCCATACTTTAGAAAGCATTACATACCCGAAAATAGAAGAAATAATCAGACTACAACTGACCTTCGCATTTGAACATGAAACTCTCACTCTTCTCCCTCCTCTGGTGCTCTTAAGAAATCCTTATGCGTGAATGATGGTGTAAACACACTTAGGGGTCTATTTTAAGACTTTATTTAAGTCTAAAATGGCTAAGGATTTGATTAAAACATATAGGAATAGACAAAAATACCCCTCTTAAAAATTGTCGACTGGGTCTACGAGACCCCATCTACGGGTCGTAGACCATTCTATAAGCCGTAAACAACCTCCTGTAAATGAGGGGTTAAGAAATCCAAGTCACTAGAATTTGGTATCGAACCACTTATACAGGTCATAAAAGATTTTATGGGTCGTCTGATACCTCATGTGTAAAGATACCGAAAAGTTAATTCTTGGATCACCGACCCACAAAACCAAACTATAAGCCTTGAAATCCTTAACATGCCATAAGTTTTCTCGTACATAAGCCTTACAATTAGAAAATTCTATGTCATCTTAGGGTTTTATGAGGCCTCTACTTTACTTGTGATAGATCTCTTTACAAGCCTCAGATGGCCCTCATGGATTCTAGTTTTGAAGTGTTTCTTAGTCATTTTAATAGTTTCATCGGTGCATCTACTCAGACTAGGTAGAAAGGATTGGGGGTGTTATAGTTTCTTGGGAATCCTTATCATGAAAACCCATCAGCAGAATAAACTATATGGGGAAAAAAAGAAAGAAAGAAAAAGAAAATAGAAAGAGCTACTAATAACAAAAACACATGATAGTATATAAATATGAGACAAATAACATATATAAGACCACTAATGACAACACCAGGTAAAAAGACAAGAGAAATCATACTACACTACTATACCTCATGGCCAGATATCAGTCTAACCCTACTAACCTATTAGTTTGCTACCCTAATTCACGATTGCCACTCCTTCATATGTAAAGTCATATCCTCTGTGAGATCAAGTGTCACCATTTTTGGGTGATCAGCTCCCCCTAATACTTTCTCAGTCTACCTTTACACCTCAGTGTAACTCCTAAAGCCAATCTCTAGCACCTCTTAATAAGAGCATCGATACTCCTTCTCTGCACGTGCTCAAACCATCGCAATCTCGCTTCCCTTATCTTGTGAGCTATATAGTCCACACTGAGCTTCTCTTGATTGGTTTCATTTGTAATTTTCTCACTCCTGGTATTCTCACACATCCATCTCAACACCCTCATCTCTGCGACATGCATCTTCTGAACATGTGATTTTTCTATTGGAAAACACTCCCCCCCATACTACAAAAATGGTCAAACCACCACCCTCTAAAAATTACCTTTGAGTTTAGGTGGTATCTTCTTATCACACAAAACTCCAGAGGCAAGCCTCCGTTTCGTCCATTTTGTCCGAATATAGTATGTGACATTATCATCGATATCACTACTACTCTAGATGATGGACTCAAGATACTTAAAGTTTTCTGTTCTGTGAATAGGTTAAGTGTCAAGGCTCACATCAGTGTCGGCTTCATCCTTCGCAAAATGAATTTGCACTCTAAGTATTTTGTTTTAGTTCTGCTCAGTTTGAACCCTTTGGATTCCAAAGTGTGTCTCCAAACCTCTAATCTATCATTAAATTTTTCCCAAGTCTCATCAGTTAGTACTATGTCATTTATAAATAGCATAAACCATGATGTCTCCTCTTGAATAGACAGTGTAGCTAATTCATTACCAAGGCAAACAGAAAAGGCTCAACACAAATCCTTGATGAAGTCCCATTTCAACAGAAAAATACTCTGAGTCTCCTCCCACAGTTCTAACTTGAGTTTTGGCTGCATCGTATATATATTTTATCACCCTAATATACACCATTGGAACATCTTTCATCTCTAGACACCTCTATATGACACCTTTGGGAGTTTTCTTATAAGCTTTTTCGAGATCAATGAACACCATATGAAGGTCCTTCTTTCTTTCCTTATATTTCTGCATTAATCTCCAAACAAGATGAATTGCTTCAATAGTTGACCACCCCGGCATGAATTCAAACTGATTCTCTAAAATAGATACTTCTTTTCTTACCCTTACCTCCACCACTCTCTCTAATAGACCTTTCAAGTGTGGCTTAAAAACTTGATACCCCTGTAATCATTATATTTTTGAATATCACCCTTATTTTTGTATAATATAACATTGCACTCATCCTCTATTCATCAAGCATCTTAGTAGTCTTCATGATAGCCTTGTATACTCTAGTCAATCACTTTATGCCTTACTTAAGCATGCTCTTCAAAAATTTTACTTGTATCTCATCGGGTTGAATCGCCCCCCTTTCTTCATCCTACTAATTATATGTCTAACCTCCTCAACTATGAACTACCTACAATAAACAAAATCTCGATAACTTTCAGAGTTTGCCAGCTCACCCAACTCAGTACCTCTATCTCATTTTTAATTTAAGTGTTTATGAAAGTAAGCTTTCCACCATTTCTTAATTGAAGACTCATCCACCAATACCTTATCATCCTTATCCTTGATACACTTCACTTGGTCCAAGTTACATACTTTTCTATCTCCCTCTTTAGTGAGCATATACAACCTTTTGTCCTTGACTTTATCACTAAGATCCACATATAGGTGCTCAAACGTTACTGTCTTAGCACTTGTCACTACTCTCTTTGCTTTTGTCTTTGTCGACTTAGATCTCCTTAAGCATTTGATTTTCATCCTATCCCTACACTCTAACCATTTTGAATATGCAATCTTGTTAGCTCTCACTTTGCATTGGACTTTACCATTCCACCACCAATATCCTTGACATCCACCAAATGTCCCTTTCGAAACCCCTAGTACCTCAGTAGCTCCTTTTCAAATCCAACCATAAGTAGTGTCCCACATGTTGGTCACATCTCCACCACTACTCCAGGCCTCTAAACTACTCAGCTTTTCTTTCAACTCTTAGAAAAGGGCAGGAGTCAAACCTCTCTATCTATCCTCGATAGGACATTATCAAACTTATTCTTCTTATCTCTTTTAATCTCTAAACCCTTCACTAGAAAATTTACATTTAGGATGACCTTGCAATTCTTACAAAGGCTTCTATCGCCCTACCGAAGAGGTAAGTAGTCAATCTGACTCTTGGCTACTGTACTACGAAAGGTAATCAAGTGATTTTACCTCTTGCGGAAACATGAGTTAGCAATAACTAACACAAAGTCTTTAACTAAATCCAAAAGAGACATCCCACTTTCGTTCCTCCTCCTAAAATGAAAGCCTCTATAAATATCTTCAAACTCACTAGTGGTCATCTCAATATGCCCATGAAAATCACCCCCAATGAAGATTTTTCTCTGTCTGAGTTATACCTCTCATAACCTCATCTAACTCTTCCCAAAAGAGCTTTTTGACTTCATAATCGAGGAATAATGTGCTATTAAATTAGAACACATTTGATGCCTAATGGAGGATTTTTTATGGGTTTTTTGTATTTTTGTGTTGTTGTTACAAAAAACATAGGTTGGCATGATTTTGGGAGAAAATTACATATTTTGATGAAGTTCAGGACATAAAGCCACTATACGAGTCGCAGCCCAAGCTAGGAATCATGTGTGTCCTCAAAGCCAAATATAGTGTCCAAAAATTAGAGATTTGCAAAGTGAAGGTTAGTAATGTGAGGCTAATATATGAGTCAAATGTCTTTCTACAACTTGTAGAAGGGGACCTCATAGCAAGAAACAAAGTTACCAAAATTTAGACCAAGATCTGTAACTAGAAACCACAAGAAAACACTATGAGTCGTAGATCATACAATGACTCGTAGTAATGGATCATAGCAGTGCATTCTAAATTGCCAAGTGTTGACTATGAAAGCACGATTATGACTCGTAGGTCACCCTACGAGTCATACATGTAAGTCGTACCTATGCCAGCTTGGGGTTATGGGAACCATGAAGAGTTGACTTGAAATAACTTGGATTTTGTGCATTTCTTTGATTAGGTAGTTGCATGCATTATCTATTTCCTTTTATTTTTAATGTTCTTTAGTTGTCGCCAACACCAAATCCCAGCTACTACCACAATCTTGACTAAGGTAGTGATGAATAGGAAATGAGAATTGGATGACAGGATTCAATTGATGTGCTCTCATCTAATCAACCAAACATAACCAAGGGGAGGTTGACTAGGACAATGGGTATTGATCGATTGGCATACCATGGTTGCCGACCACGTGCCATGGTGAAATTTAACCTTCACCTTCAGAAAAGGGAGGGAAGAACCTAAGTTATCGTCCTGCACGTGATATCTCAATTAGAGTTATGTTATTTGGGGCATTAGATGGGGAACACAATTTCCAAGTTGTCCTTCAATTTTGTTGTCTCTTTGTTGTAGTAATAATAGTAGTTGTAGTAGCAGTAATGGTACTAGTAGTAGTAACATTATAGTGCTTTTATCTTCTTTGTTTTCAAAATTGCAAAACACCCCATTCGATAGAAGTTATTTGATTGGTTCTTAAAATAATTGTTAGTGAATTAATATGGTCAAATCAATATTGTCAACCTCGTATTTCTTATGGATTTGACCCTAAACCCTCCGGTTAGGTTTATACTTGATAGTGACCATTTTACCGTTGGAGCGTGAATATAAAAAATGATGGCGCTGTTGCCAGAGAGTACTACCAGGTTCTTGACTTTGCTTCACTAGTAGTTAGTTCAAGTATTAATTTCTAGATTCTCTTGTATTTTACTTTTGTTGTTCAGTTTTATTTGCAGGATGTACTAGGTTTGTATTCCTAATAGAAGGAGCCAAGACAATCCCTTTGCTCCGCTAAACTTGGAGATCCATCAAATTACAAGGAGATTGGCCCAGGAAAATAAGGATATTGTGATTCATGAAGCCGTAGGTTAACATGAGGAAGATGTGGGTAGAGATGAAAACCTACCTCAAAGAGAGTGTAGGCCATACCATATGGATTTCAACAAAAATGCTTATGGTCAAAATTAATATAGGTGGAACCCTATGGCTACCGATGTCACGAGAGTGATAGTGTTGCCACCACTACCAGTCAACATTAAATTCACAAGTTCAAGTGGTCTATTGAAAATGTTTCAATATCATGGTTTATTCATTAGTTTACCCATAGAGGATCCACATAGTCATCTCCAGAATGTGGTATTTGTTTGCAAGAGTATGATGGGTACACAAAATTTGTCAATCGATGCGGTTGGTTTGTGAGTGTTCCCATTATCTCTCAAAGGAAATACAGCAATTTGGTTATCCAAGCTTCCACAAAGTTCAATCACTAGATGTGTCGAGCTATAAAGATCCTTTTTAGAGAGGTATTTCCCTAGGTTTAAAAATCTTAAACTCAAAGATCAAATCAACAAGTTTGACCAACTGTCGGGTGAGTCGATAAGCACGCCTTTGAAAAGGTTCACCAAGTGTTTGAGGAAGGTTCCCGATCATAAAATTGTAGATGATGCTTTAGTTGAGATATTTTATTGGGCTCTTGACTAGAACAGTCAAGCTTGCACCGATACCATCATGGGTAGTATGTTTCTTGATCAACCTTTTGCACAAATTGCCAAAAGAATGGAGTAAGTCGTCAAAACAAATTGAGCATTGGATCAAAGAGGGAGGGGTATTACAACTTCGTCTATGGTGAATACCAGTAATGAGCATGCTAAGGTCAATGAGGAGATCATGTAACAACTTGCTCAACTTTGCAAAGTATGGACTTGGTGTTGAAGAAAAACCAAGCAAGTATCTATGCGGTATCTCACCAACCTTCTAAGGCTCCTATGTATGAACAACCCTTCTTTGTAATCAGGCGGAGAGTTTTTTAAACAATGCTCAAGGGTCTAAATCAGACTATTGGAGGAAAGGTTCCAGACATCAAGGACAGAACTACAATCGAGAGGATATCTATAAAGACAACCATGGTGCTTATTATGAAAGATAAAGATCACCGGAGGCCGAGTGGGGGTGAATAAATAGTTATAGAAATGGCTATATGTACCTTGCCACAATTGTGATGCCAGATCTAGAAACTCTAGGATTGAAGAAATATTTGACAAGTTGTTAAAGAGAGATGACCATCAATATGAGACCTTGAAAGTGATGAGATTAGGAATTTCAAGAATAGCCTAAAAATAGAGTCTTACTCTATGGCAATCAACCAATTGGAGCAATAATTTAGTCAAGTCACTTCTCTATTGACCCAACTCGAAAAGGGTACTTTGCCAAGTAACATCATTCAAAATCCAAAGAGTAATTGGCATTGCATGACGGTCATGACAAGAAATGGGAACAGCACCATAGATCCCCCAATGTCGATAGTTGAAGATGAAGCTTGTAAGAAGGGTATTGATAAAAATGATATGGGTGAGGAAGAAGGTTTGGAGAATGATGAAGTACAAAGTGAAGACATTAAAGGGAAAGATAAGGCAAAGATAATTCTAAAACCTCTCTTCCCTTTTTCTTGAAAGACTTAAGAAAAAGGAGGAACATGGTAATTCAAACACTTCCTTTTGATTTTAAAACAATTGTCCATCAACATTGCCCTTTTAGAAGCTTTGGATAAGATGCCCGGGTGGACCAAGTACATGAAGGATTTGGTAATACAGAAGCACATGTTAAGCCAAGAGCTTTCATAAGAGCTCTAAAAATGTAGTGCCATCATGACAAAATGCCTAGTCCAAAAGAGAGAAGATCGAGTGCATTCAGCATTCCTTCCAACATCGGTGATATAGAGTTTGTAGGGGACTTATGTGACTTAGGAGCAAGTGTTAATTTGATGCCTCTTGTTGTTTTCAAATGGCTTGGTCTTAGTACTCCTACTTTCACAAGAATGTGGTTGCTCATGGCGAATAGAACTACAAACAAGCTGAAAGGGATACTTTTTGGTGTGCTTGTGAAAGTTCATAAATTCACTTTTCTCACTTATTTCATGATCCTTAATTGTGAGGTTGATTTTGAAGTTCCCATTATATTGGGAAGACCATTTCTGGCCATTGGGAGAGCCTTGGTGGAAATGGATTCCGGTCAACTTTGGTTCACTGTCAATGCTATGGAGATTGTTTTTGACATCCGCCAAACAATGAAGCACCTGAATGAGTTCAAGAGTGATGGGTGGGCCATTGAGGATTTTTAATGATAGAAGATGGCTAAGTCGAGCCACGACATTAAACAAGGTGCTTCTTGGGAGGCAACCTATGTATCTTTATGCTTTTGTACTGTTTTTAAGTTTATTTTTATTATTTGAATTGTTAGGTAGTGGATTAATTCTTGGATTTGATTTTAAAGACATTGAATCAGTTGTGTTACTCTGAAAATTGGTGTGTTTTGAGATTTCGGTTTATAGGTACGAATAAAGTGTTGAAAGTGTGAAGAATAGCATTTGTAGGAGCCTCTATGACTAGGCCTACGAGCCGTAGTGCACACTACTACTCATAGTCATGCCTCATAGAGGGAAATAGTAATGATTTAAAGTTGATACATACAGTATGAGCCAACATTAGGATTTATAGGATTGCCTATGAGTCATAAGTGGTGTTCGTAGTTCCCCGATATGATTTTTCAATTGTTCTAAGTTTTGGGGTCTACAACGAGATAGGAGCTACGAGTCATAGGAAACCCTACGACTTGTAGTCGGGGTTTCATAGCCTGGATATGCAGGATTTTAAAAGTCCATCCGGTAGTGGAATATTAAGGGTCAAAATGAATCTGACCCTTAATTTCCCCATTTTAAACCGTTCCTCCCCCCCAAAGCATTCCCTCAACATTTTTCTACTATTCCAATCAACTTCTCTGTCAACCTACATCAATTTTCGACAAGATTTTTTGCAAGCACCACTATTTTTTGGTTTCCGCAAACCTCTTCCTCTTCTTATTATGATTAATTGCTCTACGTCATCTCAAGTGGTATATTTTCTTGGTTAAATTTTGCACACAAATTATATTATAGGATTGTCATGTGTTTATTAGTGATATTGAAAGTACTCATGAGAACATGATTATCTAGAAGTGAGAATTAGTGTTTGGTTGATTACAATTTCCTAGTATGGTTTTTAATTATGGAATTAGCCTTGTTAGTTATCTGTAATGTTGGCATAGTGATTATGTGTGTGTAGTGAATGATTATTGATTGATCAACTTATGGATTCTTGTTGAAGTGCAATCTGATTATAGGTGTATAATTTGGTGGAAATTGATCACTTGAGATACCCTTTGCATGACTTTCCTTTGGATTCCTTTGATCTCTTATGTTAATGTTGTGTAATTTTATGTGTTGTGAGTTTAAGGATCGTATTTTTTTTTATGATTATCGAATGTGTTGGGAAATCATTGATTGATGTCGATTATTGATATAATTTATGAGACATTATGGTTTGAATATTCTTAACTAGGTTATATTTGACATATCTGTTGAATTAATTGAGAAAATTGCTTCAAATGGTGTTTGAATTTTGTTTGCTTTATAGTGGTTTGTGTGGTAAAGATACTGGCACCACAGGTGCCTATTGTTTTCTACTACGAGGCCTTCCTATGACTCATAGGATGTCTTATGAGATGTAGTAACCCTTCCTAGAAAACAACAGTCCCATATGGTTCCTTAACATTTGCCATAAAAACCCACCTATGGGTCATAGTAATCACTATGAACCTTAGTGAGGGTCTCGTAGGACCTATCTTGCACTTTAAAAGGATTCTAGATATTCCTAAGATTCAAGTCTATGACTTATAAGTCATCCTATAAGTCGTATCTATGCATCATACCTGCAAATCTGCAGTTGGTTCAGTGAAATTTTTCTCTGTGTTTTCATTTTGGTTTGTTACTTCTTGTTTCTTTTTCTGTGTGATTCCTAGTTGTTTGGCCATAATGGTGCTAATGTGTGGTATGGCGTGTGGTTTTCAAGTACAATGCCTCCAAAGGATGAAAATACTATCAAGGCCTTTGAAACTAATAAATGAGTCCTCCGAGATTGAGCAGTTCTAGGGATCTGAAAAGGTCCAAAAGTCAGAATTGACCCTAAGGCAAATACGCCTCAAACTAGAGCTAAGGTTGGACAAACCCCGATAGTCATCGATAGTTCCCCAGTCTGATGAGGAGGACAATGGTGATGGGTGAGGTAGTAGGTCATCATACACGGTGTCCAATTTTGTTGAGGCATACCAAACTCAGCATGATGAGGTGGATTCACAGTCTTCGACCGATCTATCCATCATGTCCACTGATCCCAGAAATATTAGATAGAGAGTTCCAGGGATAGAAGTGCTTTATAATAAGGGATTAGAGCTAAAGGGATTGGGAAAATCTATTATGCAGTTTCATGAAGAGTCAAGGCTGAATGTTTTCGGGCTGAGTAGGTTACCTAACTTAGAAATAGAGATTGACCAGCACGAACATTCGTGGTTATCAGGGAGTTTGGGAATGTATGATGCATATCTAGTCCAACAAATCTACACTGCCTATGTTGCTACTACTATCAGAGATCTTCCCAATATGAATAAGTTCATTGATCAGCCCACACTACAGGAGGTCTTATTACGGGGTCAAAGAGTCAACATTTCAGAAGACACCATTCACAGGGTTCAATTCAGGCCTAATTACAAGGTGGCTAGCGGTAATAGGAAAGATGTGGGCCTAGGGATTGAGCTTTTCTGATAGGTGGCTAGCCAGATTTGCAAAGGCGATATCTGAACCAACATAGGTCACAAACCACGCTGAGCTGATAGTAAGGCTCACCTCTTCTTTTTGGCCAAATTCTGGAGGTCCTTTACCCGATCGCACATTTGGACTACATTTATGTATAATGTGATTACTTTGGAGCAAGTTGTATTACTAGCCAGTATCTTATATAGCTATGAGATAGACTAGGCACTCATCATGGTGGAGTAGATTCGTGAGTCTGTGATCAGTACTAATACCTCATTCCCATTCCCCATCTTGATATATCGAATATTTAATGCAGTCAAAGTTTGTGTTTCTCTCCACCTCAAACAACACGTAGAGGACCTGCGAACTATGGATCCCAGCCTAATCAAGGATGATGAGAACTCGGTGGCTCTACAGTGAGCAACTTTTTCTCCTATTCTAGATTCATCTCCTCAAGAGCCAGACACTAAGGATTCTACTCCAGTTCTTACCACCTCTAAGTCAATTACACTGGAGAATCCTCTATTTGTTGATGTAAAGGTGATGCCCTCCTCAAGTGCACCTGTCCTAGCACCTTCTACTAATCAGGTTATTTCTGTAGACTACCCTGTTATGTCTGTTTTTACTTTTTAGGCATTGGTGTACAGGTTACCAAAGTCGGAGGCCCAGTTGAGCAGGTTGATGAGCCAAGTCAAACCATGGGTTCATAAAATGGTCCACGACTTGAAAGAAAGGGACAAAGTATTTACCCTTGATATTGTAGACCAAAGAGTTGTTGTGGTGGACGGTAGGGTCGACGCCTTCGAGGATAGGGTCTAAAGAAGGCTTGAGGGAGCACACTAGCAGATATAGCTGCCGTAAAAGAAGAGTTGGCCAAGTTCAAGGCCAACCTACTGACTACTTTATCAGCCCGAATAGCTAACCTAGAGGTGGCACCAGAGGGTGATGATGATTTGATTAACTTATTTGAGGATCGCCTGCATGCCCAAGGGAAGCGGCCCCTGGAAGTGATGATACAGTTTTGAGCCAAAATATATCGAGGACAGTTAAAGAACTAGCAGAGATGGAGGAGCAAATTACAGATGAGGTGGTGCAAGAGTCCTTAGCCATGGAGGAGATGAGGAAGGCTCAAGAGTAGGAGATAGCGTAAGGAGCCAATAGCTCGGGTACAACTGTAGCAAAGGAGGAGCGCGAGCCCTAGTACCAGATGGTTGTCAGTTCTTGAGCACTATATGTTGATACTTTTAACCCCTCACCCTTATTAATAGTCATGGATAATTTGGTCTCATTGTTGTTTTTCTCTAGACAATTTGTTTTGTTGTTGCTTTGATGAATGTTTTATGTTATGTTTCGTTTTCATTTACTATGTTGGATAATTTGTTATATTTTAGGTTTATATATATATACACACACACACACTTTGAGGACAAAGTATCATCTTTTTGGTAGGGTATGGGAAGTTATCGACTAAGGTTTAAGTCTAAGTAGCTTTTAGTCCATAACTATGCTTATTTTTGATCCTAAGGTTTTATTATCATATTTCTCTTTCTTTGTGGATGATTTTATTCTCTATTGAACCAACATGTTTAGGTGTTGTTGATAATATATAGATATATATATAGATTATTACGTTGGCATGTATATAATCTTGAATGGTGTTATAAATGTTTTTTCGTTAAAAAAGACGTACCTCAAAAGTTTTGATATTATTGGTTACCATTGCAATTTTGCATGTGATTATGTGGCAATATTTGTTCTGATACAGAGAGGGAAAGTTGATGCTTGAAGCATGACATGCGAGTCTATGTTAATTGTGCATGAATGTCATGTGTGTTGTATGAGCTAATTTTGACGTATGCATGCATTATATACTGATTCAAAACTTGCCTTATTACTCTAATATTGGATTGGAGATGTTGGTTGATTAGGAAAGGATCTTAGATCTTTGTTCTTTAAGATATTCCACTTTTGCGTATATGACTTACCAAATGTAGTAGTTGACCCCTTGTTCCAAATGTTTGAGCTTTATATGTTCCTGTTCTTTCTTAAAACCTGGTCAGCCTGACCTCATTTTATGAAATACCTTGATATTAGCCTTGGTATATCCTTAAACATGTGAACCTTGATTGAGGCAAAACGCCTAAGTTAAGGGTGGCTACCAAAGGTGGCCCTGATTTAGGGAATGGATATTGTGTACTTCACCTCAAGCTAAAACCTAAGTTTAGGGTGACTTGTGTTACGGTAGAGTTAGAAAAATAAGGTGATTAGTAGGGAAAGATTGAAAGAAGAGAAGATCATGTGCCGAGTGATAGAAAAAGGAAGAAAAAGTGCCTTGAAATGAAAAGAATAGTAAAAATGATTTCATAATTAAGGCACACCTGAAAGAGAAAAATAAAGTACCTGAAAAAGATTAAAATAAAGAACAAAGGGAGGCAAAAATGAAAATGGCTGAGTTGTTGAGGTGAAAATGCTGAAAAACATGGTTCAAGGATAGCTTTTAGTTAGTAATTACCTAAATTAGCTTAACAAAGCCCCATAAGCCTACATGACGAGCCTATAAAGTCCTAGAGTGATCCTAATCCAACTAGTTCAACAATCCAGAGTATGAGTATATGGGCAAGCCTATGTTGTTGGTTATCATGCATAAATATCATTTCTGAGAGTGAGGATGCTTGCACAGTCCCTGATCTTTGATTGGTTTTTGAGTGAAACGAAGGGATTTCTTTTTTGTGACGACATTCACATTGCATGATTGGCATGTGACTTCTTTAGCGATTGTTAATTGTTGATACTCGTTAACTTGTCATAGTTGGATTGTTAGAACCATCATTATATCTTGTTTGGTTGGTGGCTATTCAATCAGGTTTTGAAAATGTGATTTGGGTACCTAAGTTATAATTGAGAGATATATATGCCATTAGGATAGTTTCTATGTGTTTCTTATTGTCTATTTAGATCGAGTCATCACTTGAGGACAAGCAAGAATTCTATGTTGAGGGTGTTGATGTGGTGTCAAATTACAGCCGCATTTGATGCCTAAAACAAAGAATTTTGCATGTTCTTAATGCAACTTTTTATGATTTTTATGTGTTTTTGTGTTGTTCTTGAAGAAAAAATAGGTTGGCATGATTTTGGGATAAACTTGCAGATTTTGATGAAGTTCAGGACATACAAGCCATCCTACGAGTCATAGCCCAAACTATGAGTCATAGTGTTCCCTCGTAGCCAGGAACAATGTCCAAAAAGTAGAGATTTTCAAAGTGAAGGTCAGTTATATAAAGCTAACCTACGAGTCATAGGTCTCACTATGACTCGTAGGAGGGCCTCGCAGCCAAAAATAGTATTGCCCAAATTTGGACCAAGAACTGCAACTAGAAATAGTTAGAAGACTATGATAAATCATATTACAACTCGTAGGTCATCTTATGAGTCATACCTATGAGTCGTACCTACTGCCAGTTGCATTTTCTATTTTGTTTTTGTGATCTTCTTGTAAATAGTATAAATAGTTCATGATAGGATTTTTGAAAGGAGACTTGACACTTTTACAGATTCAAAAACTTTGAATATTATTAGAGAGCACTTTTTCTTAGGGTTAGAGTAGATTTTATGTTATTAATTTGAAGACCCAATTTGGGAGTTTTGAAATCACTTGTATTCAAACTCCATTGTTTGTTGCAAACTTATGGTTTCAACATCAAAATGGTGTTGTTCTTCATTGTTCTTGGGTAGTTTCTAAACCATGTCTACTTTATTCATTGTTTGTAATTTTGCCCTCGACATGAGTGGCTAAACACCTACAACTTGGGGTTGTGGGAACCATGAAAAGTTGACTTGAAATAACCCAGATTGTGTGCATTTCTTTGATTGGGTAATTGCATATATTATTTCCTTTCATTATGAATGTTGTTTGGTGGTGGCCAACACCAAACCTCTCCTACTATCACGACCCTAACAAAGGTAGTGACGAATAGGAAAGGAAAAGTAGATGACAGGATTTGATTGATATGTTTTCATCTAATCAACCAAACCTAACCAAGGTGAGGTTGACTGGGACAATGGATAAAGATTAGATGGCACACCACTGTTATCGACCAAGCGCCATGGTGAAATTCAACCTTCACCTTCACAAGAGGGCAGGAAAAACCTAAGTTACTATCTAGAACGTGATGTCTCAATTAGAGTTATGTTATTCGGGGCATTAGAGTTGATGAATCATAGGGAACACAATTCCCAAGTTATTCCTCAATTTAATTGTCTTTTCATAGTAGTACTATAGTGCTTTTATCTTCTTTTGTTTCAAAATTGCAAACCCCCCCATACTAGAGAAGTTAGTTGATTGGTGCTTGAAATATTTGTTAGTGAATCAATATGGTCAACCCTGTATTCCCTGCGGATTGAGACCTTAACCTTCGGTTAGGTTTATACTTGATAGCGATCACTTTACCATTGGAGCATATATCTAACCTTAGAATTTGGTTTCCTCATAGCAACTGGGGGAGAAACCGTAGCCAGAAACTCAAATAAAAAATTTCATCAAAAAAGATCGTCCCCGAAAAGTAGTTGTGGGAAATCAAACTTCCACGGTACCGGCAAAGTCTGGAACAAACGTGAGCTAAAGATGAAGAGAGAATAGAGAGATAAATACAAGCATTCACAACCAGAACTTGTAGAGAAGCTCCATCGCTGAGATGACTTCTGATGACCGGCTGGTAGTTCAGCGCCGAAGCAGTCACGGAAAGTAAGAAGAGGAAGAACTTTAGAAAGTAAATCTAGGAGAGAAAGTCCAGTAGAGAATGAAGAAGCAAGTATCTGATATAGTATATACTAATTAAAAAGTAACCATATTGTGCTTATACAATCATGGATATATTGTAATTATAATAATTTATTTTTTTTAAAATACTTTAATTATTATGATTCAAAAAATGAGAAATTAAAATATCTATACCAACATTTTCAAAATTCAGATTTTGAAAGTTGTAAATTTTTAAAATTGATTAATAACCTAATATAACTAATAACTATTTGTCCTTAAAATACCACATGTCTTTGATCATATGATGCCACTTGACATATTACTATGCTAGACTTTCTTCCTTTTAAATATGTAATATATAGATTCCAATCTTCAAAAACTCAAAATGAATCTATACTTTTTTTAACTAAAAATTCCCCAATTGTGAATTTGTTGTTTCAGTAAGGAACACCGATTTGCACAACTCTAAGGATCTAGTACATCGTCTGGGTGTTGATAGCTATTAAATATTTTGTGACATCTTGTAACTTGCATCATATGTATCTTTGTATGCCATCATAATTCATTACTGAAAGTTAGTACCCTATCCTTTTTTTGGAGAACCTAGTTTTGGATTTTGATATTGTTCTACGATTACACAGACCTTTGTGAAATTTCACTAGGTAATGTTGTTGTACTTTTTTCTAAGATTTTCATTTAGACAGTGCATATGGTGTTATGTTGTAATTCATTAGTAATTAAATCTGTTCTCCTAAACATGTCTTCCTCCAGATACATACCTTGCAGATACAAAGATTTTGTAGAGTTATCACTAGTAGACGGATATGCCTTTTGAGCTTCTTCCCATTAAGTCAATATAAAAAGGCCAAAGGTTTGTTATTTCCAAAGGTAACTGCTGATTCATTTCCCCCTTTATATGATTAGCAAAACTCTCTAGTGTTAATTTCACACCGTTGATCGAAAACATTATGGAAAATTGATTAACATTCTAGGGAATGATCCTGCTGAATCTATGCAAGTAATGGTATTCTTTCATTGGGTTGAAGGAGTTGCAAAAGACCAGTCCTTTATGGCAAAACTTTGTGATTTTATAGCCCCATTACATAAAAGTTTGTGGATGAAGCCTTAATGTGTGTAAAATAAACAGAGGATGACATGTTCAATGGATATGTATCTCGTGATAATATATTATTGATTCCAAATATTTTAAAGCACAATTTCACCCTCAAAGACTTTTATGAGAATAGGAAGCTACTCTGTAGCTATATAATAACGAATTAGCTAAAGAATAAATATTTTGTCACAAAAATAACAAGTATCTTTTTATTCGTTGTATAG
>JAOTQJ010012822.1:0-17740 GCA_025642045.1 Solanum sejunctum | reverse complement strand
GGTAGCTATTATTATAGGCAAACTCAATAAGTGGCAAATGGTCCACCCAACTACCTTTAAAATCTAATGTACAAGCTCACAACATATCCTCAAGTGTTTGAATAGTGCGTTCTGCTTGACCATCTGTTTAAGGATGGAAAGCTGTACTCAAATTCACTTGTGTACCCAAACTCCTTTGGAATGACTTCCAAAACCTCGCAGTGAATTGAGTCCCTCGATTAGATATAATGGACATTGGGACTCCATATAGCCTGACTATCTCTTTGAGGTACAGCTTGGCATACTCCTCCATTGTATAATCACTCCTGACAGGTAGGAAATGTTCTGACTTTGTGAACCTATCAACTATTACCCATATGGAGTAAAACTTTTGAAATGTGCGATTCAAACTGATAACAAAGTACATATTGATCATATCCCACTTCCAAGTTGGAAGTTCTATACACTGCATAAAACCTCCTGGCTTTTGGTGTTCCACCTTCACCACCGAAACACTCCCTTTAGGTTATGGTACATCTTAGTCAATCATGGATGGATAGAATATCGAGAATGATAGGCTTCTTCCATTATCCTTTTTCTTAACCCATTAATATTAGGCACACATAACCTATTTTGGCATTAAAGTACTCTATTTTATGTAAGGTCAAAGCCCTTTATCATACCCTGACTCACCTTTTCCTTAAGATATCGTAGAACAAGATCCTCGAATACTAATGACGATGTCGCTGCATTATGTATGATAACCCCTTCCTTTGGAGTTTCAAAAAGGCAAACTCCTAAACTATCTAGTTGACAAAGATTCTTAGCCACCCCTTGACTAACCATGGCCTGATCACCAATAGTCATAACTGCCTTATGACTCAGAGCATCGGCTACCACATTTGCCTTCTCCGGTTGGTATAGTATATCAACATCATAATCCTTTATCAGCTCCAACCATCTCCCTTGTCTTAAGTTTAGGTATTTGTGCTTAAAGATGTATTACAAACTCTTATGATCTGTATATATGTCAACATAAACCCCATACAAATAGTGGCGCCATAATTTCAAAGAAAATACAACAGCTGGTAGCTTTAGATCATGAGTTAGCTAATTCTTCTCATGTGGTCGTAGCTGCCTTGGTGCATATGCAATTACTCTACCATGCTGTGTCAACACACACCCTAAGCCAACTCCTGAAGTATCACAATACACTGCATACCGCTAAGTGCCTTATGGAAATACTAGCACTAGTGCAGAAGTTAGCTTATTTTTCAGTTCCTGGAAGCTCATTTCACATGCATCATTCCATTGGAACTTAGTTACCTTATGTGTCAACTTTGTTAAAGGTGTAAAAATGGATGGCCTTGGCTAATATTTCATAGCATCAGTATTTTGTGAATCAACTCTTATTCCCTCCTCAGACATAATATGACCAAAGAATGCCACTGATCTTAGCCAAAATTCACACTTAGAAAACTTGGCATACAACTGTCGATCACTAAGAACATGCAACACTTGTCGTAAGTGATTTGCATGGTCCTCTTGTAACCTTGAGTATAGCAAAATGTCATCTATAAATATGATCACGAACACATCCAAGAATGGCTTAAATACCCTGTTCATCAGATCCATAAAAACTGCTAGTGTATTCGTTAGCCCAAATGACATAACAAGAAATTCAAAGTGACTGTACTGTGTTCTGAAAGTAGTCTTAGGTATATCTTCCTCCTTTACCCTCACTTGGTAATATCCCGATCTCAAGTCAATTTTTGAAAAGCATTTGGCACCCTGTAACTGATCAACTAAATCATCAATCCTAGGGAGGGGATATTTATTCTTAATTGCCATCCTTTTTGCGTACAAACAACATTGGTGCACCCCAGGGGGATACACTAGGTCTTATGAAACCCTTATCCAATAAGTCTTTTAGCTGCTCTTTTAATTACCGCAATTCTGCTGGAGCCATTCTATATGGAGGGATAGAAATAAGTTGAGTGCCTGGAAGTAAGTAAATACCAAAATCTATTTCTCATTCAGAAGGTAAACCTCGGAGTTCTTCAGGGAACACATCGACAAATTCATTGACTATTGGAACTGACTGAAGAGTTGGCGATTCTGCCTCCATGTCCTTGCTCTAACTAAATGACATATATACCCCTTAGATATCATCTTTCTGGCCTTAAAGTAAGGGATAAACGTCCCCTTTGGTGCTCCAACATTGTCTTTCCATTAAAGGACTGCCTCATTTGAAAAGTGGAAGTACAATCTCTTAGTTCGGCAATCCACGGTGCCATAACAAGAAGCTAACCAATCCATATGCATTATAACATCAAATTCCACCATTTATAACTCAATCTGGTCTACAAATGTGTCACGATCACAAATAGTTACTACACAGTCATAATAAACTCTTCTTGCTATATATTTACCGATTGGTGTAGACACCTCAAATGGTTTATTCAATAATTTAGGTGTTTTCTTAAGCTTCCCAGCAACTAGAGCAGTAATGTATGATAGTGTAGAACCAGGGTCAATTAATGCATATACATTATGAGGGAAGATGGATAATGTACCTGTGACCACATCAGGTAAAGCTTCTAAATTTTGCCAACTCTCCAAAGCATAAGTGCGATTCTGGACCCCGCTAGAGTTAGCTGCCCCTCTAACACCTCTACCATGACCCATAGGTACTTGCTGACCCCTACCTAATAGAGGAAATGTTGATGATGATGCAATAGTTGACCCAATAGATTATGCTATATCCCCCATATGCCTCCTCGGGCAATCTATCATTATGTGCCTTGGCACACCGCACCAATAGCAACCATCTATCCCAGTATGACATATACCTGGATGATTTCTTCCACATTGTTTACAAGGCTTACTAGGAGTTATTGGCTGGCCTGCCGATCCCCCTATTGTTCATGTACCTTAACCCTTACCCCGTTGACCAAACTGGTTACTTCTAGACCCCTGAAGTTGTGGTGGAGCACTGGCTGCAAAATAGAAAAATGATGGTCTAGGCGGTCTATTAGAAAACCGAGGCCTAAAGTCACCTTGATATAGTGTAAATTGCCCTAAAGATCTGGTCCTCTTAGATTGTTCCCTTTTCGACTCCTGTGTCCTCTTTCTCTGCCTCTGGTTCTCCAATTTCTGCGCAAAAGCTTGCATCCTTGCGATGTTCATGTCTTTATTCAAGGAAACAATAGTACAGTCTCTGACCAAATACATATCCAATCTATCCACATACCGATGAACTCTATCTGCCATAGTAGCAATCACATTAGGAGTATACTTGGATATGGAATTAAATTGGAGCTATACTCCCTCACGCTCATATTCCCCTGGTGGAGATTCAGGAATTGATCTGCATGGGCCTCTCGGATCTCCAATGACAAGTAATGGTCAAGAAAGGCCTCCTTGAACTCCTTCCAGGTAGTCGGAGGTGCATCTACATTTTTGGACTGCTTCCACACTTCATACCATAATATAGCCATACCCTTCAATCGATATGCTACTAACTCAATAGCTTCTATACCACTGACATGCATAACATCAAAAGTGTGTTGAATTTGATCAATGAAGTCTTGGGGATCTTCATTAAGATCAGACCCAGTGAAGGATGGAGGGTCTAAATTAAGGAAGTCACGTATCCTCGTACCAGCTACCCTATTTGCATTTACAACTGAACCTTCCTATTTTTGTCCTTGGCCAACAACTATACGAGTTAATAGTTGGACCGCATTCCTCAGATCCTGTACAGTAGCATCAATAGGTGGTTCTGTGAGAATTTCACTATTCCTAAGTTCATCAGGAGCTAAAGGGGTTAAAGATACACGTGACAGGGACTCATCTAGAGACTCATTTCGTTATCTCATATGACTAGGCAAAGCAGCCCCCACTTCTACTCCTTTCCTTTACCTTTGTTCTTCCTAGTTTCTGGCATACTTGCTCGCTGTACAAAACAATTCAGGAGTTAGACATAATTCACCTAGCTCTATGGCATGATCTAAAGAATGAAAGGAAAGTAACAACTCCTAAATGCCATGTAGCCTCCTACTTATAAATGTAGTGCATAACATATTGATAAACAAGACTCTACATTGACATGGCTTTATAGACTCCCTAGGAGGAAATACAGGTCCTCCGGAAGGAACTCAGTACGAGACAATGTACTGAATATGTAAGGAAGAAAATATTATAAATGAAATATAACTCAAATAAAACTATGCATTGATAGCGGATACGAGACCACATTTAATTATACTTTGGGATCGAGTACTTTATGTTCTTTGTATTACTTTACCTTTACTATATAATTTGTGCACATCATGGACTATAAATGACCAATTGATCAGTGGTAAACTGTATCGGGATCGTCCCTGGCTAGGTTCTTCCATAACCCCTTGGGCTACCACTCGTGATAAGATTTTATCTAGCTAGGTGATTTTTCCACCCCTTGAGATATGGGATCGACCCTATCTAGCTTCTTCCTTAACCCCTCGGGGTACTACTCATGATAGGATCGTCCCTGGCTAGGTGATTCTTTCACCCCTCGTGATACCACCCATCAAAACATTATGCTTTATCTTTCAATTACCTTTGATGTAATTCCTTTGGTGGTCATAATATTGGAACTTTATGACTGTATATACAACATATGACATATAAATATTCATACAAGACAATCTGAAAATGAAGAGAGCATGTCACATACAAAATGAAATATGTATGAGGTGAAACAACTCGTGGACTTTGTTTAGCCATAAGAGCTCATGAAACTTGGTATTCATGTATGTATATATATTTGAATGTAACTACATATATGAAAGCATATGAACGTGTGAAATATTGGAGGTATGGCAGATTGTCATGTTGGAGTAGATAAAATGCCTTTGCTTACCGAAGGATCTATATTTCATGTCAAGTGATACAAAATCCAGTAGCTTTACATACCTCGTTGTATGACCTCATTACTACCTTGGAGTGGCTGTGGTTTCCCTCAAATATTTAGCTATAGTATATTAAGCAATAAGACTAGTATTATCATCAACACAACACTTCTAGGCAGTCCAATATCATGAAAATGATCACCCGGACAACAATCTTTCAACTAATGACTCAAAGACTTTTCTTCAACCTTTTCACTTATAAGCGTATTTTCTAATAACTAGTCTTATGTACATGTCATGTATAACTTATGTTTATACCCTTAATAGTCCTAAAATAGCCTACACAACACCATACATAACAATTCTTCATAACATACAAACAAGCGGCATAATGTTACATTCTTTCACCACACTTAGACGTCAACAATTCCCAAACTTGCTTTAACTTTACCAAAATTGTATCCAATATTTTTACACATAAAATCAGTCTTAAACTAGTCCAAAAACAGTCCCAAAATAGGTGAATATCATGGAACAACATATTACAATTTTCAGCTTCCAAGTTTCTTTTAATAGTGAAATTATGACGTTGTACGATAACTCATCTTTGTGGACTGTAAAAGTAGTACAACAGCATAATCACATGACTAACAACTTATATATTGTTAGACCATAAGTCTTACTTCATAATTCCACCAACCAACTAAGAGAAAATCCTCGAGAACAATAAGACACGTTCACAATAATACTTAGGACACATGTTGTCCAGAATTTTTAGCATAACATAATAGCATATACTTCTTATTTTGGATAAAGAGACCATACTAGCAATATCTATAACTTAAAGCATGTTAACAACATCAAGCTCTCTTAATAAAACAGCCCATAAACCATATAGTAGTCACCAAAATACAAGGCAAGTGTGCAGCAACTTTCTGAACACAAGCTGTCCAGAATTTCCAGCAAAGATACTATCATATACTTCTTATTTTTCATGAAGAAATTATACTAAATACACCACTATAATTACTTACCTTTGCCTTATATGTTCTGTGTTCCCTTTATAAGCCTTAGACAATTGAGTTTGCAGCTTGGTGAAGTGAATTATAGAGAAGACAAAACACTTTAAGAACGCTGAAACTTTATTTCCTAGTGGAATGAATTAGTGCTGCACTTAATACGTTTTTAAAGATTGATTTTGGAAAGATTTCTCTTCCATATTTGTCCTGATAATGACAACCATTAATGGTTTATTATTACAGCATCTTATCCTCCAATATTGGGCTTAATTGGGTCTCAAATATGATGGTCTCAAATATGATGGACCTTTGCTGCCAATTTCCAGCTTCGTGCTTAGTTTGTTTTGGGTCCAAATGGCCAAGTTGTTTATAGTGTTCTTATTGGATGTTTTTAAATTCTTCTTGGACTGAAAATAAGGTCCATTTATGATACTTAAACATAGGGCAAAGTTACATCTTTAACACGAAATTTATTCCTAATTGAACTTGAACAAATTTGATGTCGAGCCTTGTCTCCGTTTAGCTATCAATTTTAAGCTAAGAAAGTAGGTGACTCACCTACTAGATTATTAAGTCTTACAATAACCTCAATTCTTTTACTTACCTTAGGGATGATATATCCTCAATTTAACACCAACAGATATATACGCTCGACCCTCTTAAGCATTTAGACTCACATATCGCCCATTAACACGAGATTCAAGCACTTTTAAGAATTGATGCTAATTTGACCAAACCATAACATGATCCATTTTCATAGCATTAGAATATGTAAAATGTGGGGTGTTGCAAACTCATGACCATGGATGGGGGCTCAGATATGTCCTGACTTACTCTCAATATTAAATAAAGGTTGTATCATCAATCATAACATGAAAGCTAGAAGGAAAGAGAACCCATCCCTGATGACTGAGGACTTATCCTATCTGGATCTGCAAGAATCCTGGATCTCGCCACAAGGATACAAAGGGTAGTCACTTATAACTACATTGTGATCTAATATAGACAAAGAGTATATGTTAGTACATTTGAATGTACCAAGGATGTGGGCACGTAATACATATGTTATATAGTAATAACCTACATAACAATGTTACATGAACAAAGGGACATATATATAGAAGTAAAGTAGAGAAGAGATCATCATACCAATATGCCATGAATGCCATGATGTATGTATGCTATATAACATAAACATATGACATATAAGACTATGCAAGATATTACATGAAATTCGGATGTTGTCCCTATATTGAAGAAGGAGGGAAACTACTTGTCAAGGTAGACTTCGTCATGCCTAAGTGGATTCACTAGCTACATAATGACCACACCTCTACTAATGGGTGTCCCTTCTAAGGAATCAAGCCTCTACTAACATGTAATCCTTCATATCCTACGATGGAACATAGTTATAGGATAATGGAATTCACTACTAACAAGTCATACCTCAACTAGCAAGTGAGCCTCAATTCCAAGGTACTCTCAGTGTTAAGTAAACATCCCATTGAATACATAGTATATACATATACACATGATTACCGTCAATCATCATAAGTCATGGTAAAATCATCATCATGCATACTTGGGTTCAAAAGCTAAATCAAAGTTCACAACATACTTGCATGCATAGGAGTAGCTCATTTCATAACCTGTGTAAGAGAAGGTTGTACCTATCTATCACAATACACAGTAACTTATACATGATGGTGTATAAACATCCTTTTTTAATTTCATATAATAATCATAATTATGTCATAATTGTAATCATGTCAAAATCATATTTATTTCCATAATCATATTCATGTTCGTAGTCAAATTCTCACGTAAAAATCTTGTACGTACATAATCATGTGATTAGAGATAAGAGTATAGCATGGGTACATAAGCATCAAATTCAAATCATGAGAATTGAGCAAAATCATGTATCCTTGAATATAAAAAGCATTTGAATTATAATTGAAGTTACCCATGCACAATTTCATAATCATCAACTCATAATAGTTGAAATCTTATGAAATCCATGTAAACCAAGAGAATTTAAGTTAATTCATGCATAATTCATATTTTAAACATAGCCAATAGCTTAATCATAACATTTAAATAACAAAACATAAAATCCTAGTTTGATCATACTTGAAAATAGATGAATTAGATGAAAAATAAATTGGGCTCTATGATTGAAAGGAGATCATAGATGAATCCGACATATCTTAGGGTGAATTGAAGAATTTGATGATGAATTTAGCTTGAACTTGAAGGTTTCTTGAAGGACTCCTGACGTGAGACTAAATGAGGGATTGGAGAGTTTTTTTGTGGATGAATTCGAGAGTCTAAGTGTTAGGAGTGCATGAAAGTGTTTAGAATAGGTCAAGAACTAATTAGAAGGGAATTATAATCTAAAACCGTCCATAGGAATGTTAGAAATTAGGAAACGTACCAAATTAACCTCTCAAAAATGAACACAAAAATGGATACTATACACCACCACAGACCGTGGTATGCACTAGGACCTATTTTAGGGTTCATGGTATGCATCCATGGCCAACATTGTGGGGCCTAAGTGGAGGGTACCCTCTGTGAGATACACCATAGTCCATGGTGTGCACCACGACCATGGTGTGCTCTGTTGTGGAAACAAATTCAAGGTAACCACTAGAAATCCCACAAAATGGAACCAAGGCCTCTCCACGACACCTTTCACAGGGCGTAGAGTGCACCTCCCCTTTGTCGAGGGTTCCTTGAAAGGTATCCTATGCCTATAACTTTTGAAAATGCAATTTCAAGCCTTGATTTGATTTTAAGAAGGCCGGAACTTTACATCATCTCCTCCTTGGAGTCATTCATTCTCTAATGAGTCAATAATTAGTTTGAAACGATTTAAACGAACATGAATCACCCAACATACATGAGAAAATTCAAATGTAACATCAAAATTGTGAAATCTTCAAACCTTTGCCAAAAACATCATTCAAAACCAGTGTCATGGGCATGCATGCATGTTATGACATAAGAACATAGAAATGAAAGAATTTGACTCTTTAAACATGAAGAAGCTATTACCCTAGTCTTGAGTAGAATGGAATAAATAAGGGTATAGTTGAATCATATCTGACTTTGGTTTCCATGTAGTACTCTCAACACTTTAGTTCCACCAAAGGACTTTAACCAATGTAATATCCTTGTTGTGAAGCCTCTTCACTTGCTGGTACATGATCTTAACCCAAATCCTCTTCATAGGTTAAGTTTCTTCAACTTCTACACCTTCCGAAAGAACAATGATACTTGGATCACCAACTAACTTTCTCAACATGGATACATGAAACACCGAATGAATGAGACTCATATCTAAAGGAAAATCTAATCCATAAGATAGCTTACCAACACGCTACAAGACCTTATAAGATCCTTCATACCGAGTACTCAACTTGCCCTTTTTTGCCAAAACACATTACATCTTCCAACATGGAACTCAAGGTCTCTCCTTCTAACATCCGAATATGAGTTTTGATGACTTCAAGCCATTTTTAACTTCTCCCCTATCAACTTCACCTTCCATGGTATCCAATACCAAATCATGACCAATCAAATCTATCTCAACAATTTCAAAAATCTAACCTATTAGGGATATACATTCATTCCTATATTGTCACGTCCAAAGTCTCGTTAGGGCAGACTAGCACCCATTATCGATAAGACTCGGGAGAATCAACCTATATCCATGTGCTTTTTATACATAGTATAAGGAAATTCTACATTTGACATGCCTTTAAGAAAATAAACAGTGATAACAAGCTAAAAGGAAATGCATATGGCTAGGTCGTTGGGGCCATGGTGTTTAAAGTACGGGACATTACTACACTTTAATTTACATAGTCTACAAAGCCTCTAGATAAGGAAAAGTATCTAATAAGGGTTGGGACAAGCCTCGCCTTGGCTAACAATATAATACAAAAAAAGATATAAGCTCTAAACACACAAAGCTCCCAAGCAACCTTGAGCTTGGTAACAACAGCTGGATATCCTATACTCCTACTAGGAAGATCTACTAATGGGGTAATGTATGATAATGTAGAACTAGGGTCAATTAATGCATATACATTATATGAAAAGATGGACAATGTACCTGTGACCACATTAGGTGAAGCTTCCAAATTTTGATGACTTCCCAGAACATAAGTGCCATTCTGGACTCCGCTAGAGCTAACACCTCTACCATGACCCGTACGTGCTTTTTGACCCCTTCCTAATGGAGTAACTAATGATGATAATGTAACAGCTGACCCAATGGATTATGCTATATTACCCATACACCTCCTTGGGTAATCTTTTATCATATGCCTTGGTGCACCACACCAATAACAAGAGTTTGTCCTAACACGACATATATCTGAATGACTTCTTCCACACTGGTTACAAGGTTTCTAGGAGTCATTTACTAGCCTACGGAATATCCCGCTATCCGGGCACCTTGCCCTTCACTTCTTGGACTAAATAGATTTCTCCTAAAACCCTAAAGTTGTGATGGAGCACTGGCTATAGAGTAGGAAGATGATAGCCTAAGCGGTCTATTAAAAATCCGAGGCCTAAGCTCACCTTGAGATGGTGTAAACTGCCCTGTAGACCTGGCCCTCTTGGCCTGCCCCCTTTTCAACTCTTGTGTCCTTCTTTGCCTCTGATCCTCTAATTTCTGTGCAAAAGCTTGCATTCTCGCTATATCTATGTGTTTCTTCAAGGAAACAATGGTACAGTCTCTGGCCAAATATGTATTCAATCTATCCATATATCGATGAACTCTATCTACCATAGTAGCAACTATATTAGGAGCATACCTGGCTAGGGAATTAAATTGAAGGCTATACTCCCTCACGCTCATACTCCCTTGGTAGAGATCCAAGAACTGATCTGCACGGGCCTCTCAGATATATAATTTCAAGTAATGATCAAGAAATAACTCTTTGAACTCTTTCCAGGTTATTGGGGGGGCATCTATACCCTTAGATTGCTTCCAAGCTTCATACCACAATATAGCCACTCTTTTCAACCTATATGTTGCTAATTTGATAACTTTTGTACCACTCACATGCATAACATCTAAAGTCCACTGAATCTGATCAATAAAGTCTGGGGGATCTTCATTAGGATCTTACCCAATAAAAGAATAGAGGGTCGAAATTAAGGAAATCACGTATCCTTATGCCGCTGCCCTATTCACACCACCTGCACCTATAATTGTACCTTCTTGTCTTTGACATTGGCCAGGAACTATACGAGTCAATAGTTAGACTGCATTTCTCAAGTACAGCATAGTAGTATCAATAGGTGGTTCTGGGGGAATTTCAGGACTTCCGTGTTTAACGAGAGCTGGAGGAGTTGGAGATGTCTATGATAGAGACTCCTCTTAAACCTAATTTCGTTGTCTCACCTGACTGGATATACCAACCACCACTTTTACTCCCTTCCTTTTACCTTTGTTTTGCCTGGTTTCTAGCATACTTGTTGTACAAAACAACTTAGGGGTTAGACACAATCCACTTATTACACTTAGCTCTATGGCATGATCTAAAGAATGCAAAGAAAGTAACAACTCCTAAATGCCACATAGCCTCCTGCTTATAAATGTGGTGTATAACATATTGAAAAAATGATTCTACGTACACACGGCTTTGTAGACTCCCTAGGATGACCCGCTTTAATACCACTTCAGTCACGCCCAAAATCCCATTAAGGCAGACTAGCACCCTTTGCCAATAGGGCCCGAGAGAACCAACCTATATCTATACGCTTTCTATACATATTAGAAGGGATTTCTACATTCAACATGCCCTTAAGAAAGTAAACAGTAATAAAAGTCAAAAGGAAATGCATATGGCTAGGCTATTGAGGCCACAGTGTCTAAAATATGAGATATAACCACACTTTAATTTACATAGTCTACAAAACCTCTAGGTAAGGAAGAGTATCTAATAAAGGTTGGGACAAGCCCCGCCTTAGCTAACTATACAATAAAAAAATATAAGTTCTAGACGCACAAAGCTCCGAAGCAACCTGGAGCTTGGTAACAACAGCAGGATATATTGTACTCCTACTGGGGAGATCTACTAGTACTTGTACCTGCAGCATGAAATGGAAGTCCCCCATAAGGGATGATAGTACGTGATAATGCACTGAATATGTAAGGTAAGAAATACTATAAATAAAGTAACAACTCAAATGAAACTATGCACTGCTGTAAGGATAAGAGACCACCCTTAATCATACAGTGGGATCATGTACTTTATGTTCTTTTTGTTACTTTACCTTTACTGTATAATCTATGCAAAACACATAATACAAATGACTATCTAATCAGTGGTAAATCTATATCGGGATTGACCCTAGCTAGGCTTTTCCTTTAACTCCTTGGGCTACCCTCATGATAAGATTGACCCTGGCTAGGTGATTCTTCCCCTCGGGTTACCGCCCATCAACAAGCAATATACTTTACTTTTTAATTACCTTTGAGATGATTATTTTAATGGTCACAATATTAGAGCTGTAGGGCTATATATGTAGCATATGAATCATACATGACAATATGACAACAAAAAGAATACGTTACACAAATAATGAAATGCGTATGAGATGAAACAATTCCTGAACTTTATTTAGCAACAAGAACCCATGTAACTTAGCATCCAAGTATGTATACAGATTTGAAGGTAACTATGTATGAAAGCATATGAACATGTGAAAGAGTAGAGATATGGTTAATAGTTGTTTCGAAGCTGGTAAGTGTCATTATGTGCCAAGGAGGGATCTATATTTCATGCCAAATAATATGAAATCAAGTGGCCTTACATACCTCGCTGTACGACCTCATTATTACCTTGAGATAACCTTCCCTTCTTCCAAATATTTATCTACAATATAGTTGGTGATAAAACTAGCATTAACATCCTTGGTAGCCCAATCTCATAAAAGAAAACGTACGGGCAGCAAGCGGGTATTTATAAACCCGAGCATATTCTTTCAACCTTTTCGCCCCTAATCATATTTTCTAATACATATTCTCATATACATATCATGTGAAGCTTATTCTAGTGCCATAACAATCTTACAACAACCCACAAAGCACAATACATAACAATTCTATGCAACTTGCAAATAGGCGGCATAATGTTACGTCCCTTTACCCCATTTTAACGTCGATAATCCCAAACTTGTTCCAACTTTAACCAAACTATCCTCAATATATCTATACATAAAAATAGACTTAAAGCAATCTTAGAATAGTACCAACGCAGTCATTAAGGATGTGAGTCAATAGCCTTCTATCAATCAGCCCAGAAGTTCGTACTAAGAACATAATTGCGATATCCTATAAGGACTCACATTTGTGGACTGTAAAAGTGGTGTATCAGCTAAGTTACATCACTAACAAACTAAACCTTGTTAGAAACATAATTCTTACTTCATAATTCAGCCAACCAAGAAGATAAAATCCTTTTGAACAACAAGAAAAGTTCACAACAATTCTTAGGACACATGCTGTCTAAAATTTCAGCATAAACGTAACTAGCATACTTCTTGTTTGTCATGGGATAAGTATAACAAATACACGGGTATTTTAACTTACCTTAGCCTTCAAGGTTTAGGTTTCCTTCAAGAACCCTAGAAGATTGTGTAGGCTGCCTTGTGAAGTGAAATAAAGAGAGAAAAAGAGTCTTTAGGAAAGCTGAAAATATTTTCGAAAGTGAAATAAATTAAGGAGCTATTTTTTAGCCCTTTTAAAGAGTCTCTTTGGCCTTATTTCTTTTGAAATTTTCATTACATATTAACACATATTAATAACCTTGTGATACAACAACTTGGCCCTTACACTTGGGCCTAAATGGGTCTCGAAGTTGATGGGCCTTGGCTGCCCATTTGCCAAATTCCTCTTTACTTAGTTTGGGACCAATTAGCCAAGTGGGTTGTGTGTACTTGGGCCCTTTTATTAATCATATTGGTCTAAAAATAAAGTACATTTATGATGCTAAAACACGGGCTAAAGTTACACTCTTAACAAACTTTATTCATAATCAGACTTGGATAAATTCGACGTCGGGCCTCATCTCCGTTTAGCTAGCACATTTTAGCTAAGCAAGTAGGTGACTACTTGCTAGCTTCTTAATTCCTACAAGCAACTCAATCTCTCTCTTTGTTTAGGGCTGTGATCTCCTCAATTTGACATAAAACATGTATACACTTTCCCCTCTTATGCATTAGACGCACATATCGCCTATAACATGAGATTCAACCACTTTTAAAAATTGGTGCTAAATTGAAAAGTAATATCATATTTTATTTGCATAGTAGTAGTATTGTAAGATGTGGGTGTTACAATGAGGGTGAGCCTAGTTGCTTGTCATGGCCCTCGTTAAGTCCTATGTTAGAGGTGTTATTGGGCATGTTAAGTATCATGCTTGAGCTTTGACTTACATATGATAACAAGGGATATGTATATGATGTTTTCTCTATAGTGTTAGGAATTGACCATGCCCCACTCGGGAGGTTATGAGCCCGGGTAACCATGTCGAGGGGTTTGTACCTTGATAACCACGTCAAGGGGTTTGTATCTTGATAACAATGTTGGGGGATTTATACCTTGGTCACTAAGGGTGGTAGAGTGAGATGATCCACCAACCAATCGAGGGGTTTGTAGTTTGATAACTGGATTAAGGGGTTGGTACCTTAATCACCATGGGTGGTAGGATGAGATGATCCACCAACCAATTGAGGGGTTGGTACCTTAATAAACTATGAATTCTATAATGATGGTTTGTTTTTGTACTTGTATTATGTTCCATGTAAGCATGATTAACTTCAAGCATCTTCCATGCATGCCATATTGTTATATGCTACTCATTGCCTATGCTTATGCATCTCTATTATGTTGCTTATCTCTTGTTGCGTTGCATCCTACATACTTAGTATATTCAAATGTACTAACGCATACTCTAAGCCTACAAGATATGGCCATGTAGGAACCAGAGCCCCGCTTTAGCATCTTCCTCCATGTGACTAGTACGATTTCTCTCAATCTAGTTGGTGAGTCCACTATTCCGGGTAAAATGTCTATGATCTCTTTCTATGTACTAAAACTATCTTTTTTCATGTATGTATTGACTAAAGACTATGTCTCTTTCATGTATGTATTGAGTATGAGGGTGAGCCCGATTGCTTATCTTGGGCCAGTTCTTATCCAAGTCTTAGAGGTGTTGTTGGATATATTATGTATTGAGCCTTGACTCTCTTGTTTTGGTATTTGTATTATGAAAGTTCCCCTTTAGTCCCTTTACCTTATTTCTAATCTAATTATGTTATTTAATTACTTCAGTAACTAATGATGTGTAATTATATGTTAAGAGGCTTGTTTAAGGTCCCTTTAGGTTTCCTATTCGTCGTGTCATATCTAACCCCTGGCCTGGGTTGTGACAAGCTTGGTATCAGAGCACTAGATTGTTAATGGTCATTGACATCTAACACACTGCATCAATTAGAGTCTTATTCATAGTTGTGTTGTGCACCACAACTATGAGTAGGAGGCTATGAGATATTTTAGGAAATGTTTCGCTTCTTTTTTATCTATGTTATGCTATAGGAGTTGGGTGAGTTTTCCCTCTAATGAATGTTCTTTGTCATGCTTAGATCATGCCTAACACAAGAGGATGGGGAGCTCACACTCCCGAGGAACAACTGGCTCATGGTGAGCTCCGTGATACTCTCACTTTACTAGCCCAAGCTATGGCCAACCAAGTCAATGAAGGGATCCAAGCCCCTTATGCTCCTACTCAGGGATCTAGGGTAAGTGACTTCATAAGGATGAATTCACCAGAATTCTATGGGACTAAGGAAGGACCTTCAAGAGTTCATTGATGAGGTCTATAAGGCATTTGGCTATCACAGGTGTTAGATCGGAAGAGAAAGTGGACTTGGCAGCCTACCAACTCAAAGGGTAATACAAATATGGCCTAATCAATGGAAGGAGGGTAAGGGAAACAATAATGTGGTTCTATGGGAGGAGTTTAAGGCTGCTTTTCTTAATCAGTTTTTCCTCTTGAGCTTAGGGAGGCAAATATGGTGGAGTTCATGAATTTGAAGTAGGGATCCATGAGTACGAGGGAGGATGCCCTTAGGTTCAATCAACTCTAAATATACTCCCCACTTGGTTGCCGACCCAAGGTCTAGAATGAACAAGTTTGTGATGGGTGTATCCAATTTGGTGAGTGAGGAATATCAGACTGCCATGTTGATTAGTGATATGGATTTGTCCCATTTGATGACCTATTCCGAACAAATAAAGGAGGAAAAGTTAAGGAAAATGAGGAATAATGAGGCCAAGAGAGTCCATTTTGAGGGATAGTTCCAAAGTCAAAAGGGTGTCTGCTTCCATCAAGGCCAAAGGTCTTCTCATGCTTTTAAAAGGGGGTTCGCCAATGACTTCCCAAGGGCCTAAGGTGTTGGTAGTGTGGTTCCTAATAATGGGTGTTCGAAATGTGGTAGGAGTCATAGGGTCCTATGTTTGAAAGACACTGATGCATGTTATGGATATGGGGAAGTGGGTCACAAAAAGATCGATTGTCCTCGTAACCGTAAAAAGGGTAAGGATGTTCGTCCACAAGGTTAAAATGTGGTTCCTTTGGGGAGAGGTGGTCAACAAGGTGGTTCCCCAAGGCACAATTGGTTCTATGTACTCCAAGAGATGCAAGGGGTTGAACAGGTCCCCGATGTCATTGTCGGTATATTAGAAGTCTTTGATTTTGATGTGTATGCATTGATTGATCCGAGTGCCACTCTTTGTTTTGTTACCCCTTTTGTGGCCAAAAAGTTCCATGTTTAGCCTGAATTGTTGTGTGAGCCACATGAGGTATGTACTCCTGTCCATGCATCTATTGTTGATAGTAGTATCTATAAAAATTCCCCATTTGCATTTTGCATAAATTGTTGCCATGTGACTTTGTTGAGTTAGACATGTTAGATTTTGATGTTATTCTTGGGATGGATTGGTTGCATGCATACTTCTATTGATTGTAGAACCCATAGGGTCAAATTGCAATTACCAAATGAAACCATTCTTGAGTGGTAGAGTCATGATTTGATGGTCAAAGGCGGATTTATCTCTTGCATTAAAGCCCATAAGTTGATCTCTAAGTGGTATCATTATCTTATGAAGGTTAGGAATGTGGAGTCGAAGGCCCTTCATATTGAGTTGGTTCTGGTGGTAAATGAGTTCCTAGATATCTTCCCAAGTGACTTTCTTGGTGTTCCTCTCAAAAGGAAAATAGACTTTGGCCTAGACCTCCTTCCCGATAGTCTTTCTATTTCTTTTTCCCCTTACCGTATGGCCCCGGTGGAGCTAAAAGAGTTGAAGGAGCAACTGAGGGATTTGTTGGAGAAGGATTTCGTTAGGCCTAGCCAATCACCTTGGGGTGCACTAGTGTTATTTGTGAAGAAGAAAGATGGGTCCCTTAGAATGTGTATTGACTACCTGCAATCAATAGGGTCACCATAAAGAATAAGTATCCTCTTCCAAGGATTGATGATTTGTTTGACCAATTGCAAGGGCTCAGTCACTTTTCTAAGATTGATCTTCGATTTGGGTATCATCAAGTGAAGGTGAGGGAGTGTAATATTCCCAAGATAGCCTTCCGGACTAGTATGGGCATTATGAGTTTGTTGTATGTCCTTTAGATTGACCAATGCACCTATTATCTTCATGGATCTTATGAATAGGGTCTTCAAACCCTACCTTGATTCATTTGCTTGTGGTCTTTATTGAAGATATTTTGATCTATTTGCATAGTAAGGAGGAGCATATGGGTCATT
>JAOTQJ010012811.1:0-17741 GCA_025642045.1 Solanum sejunctum | reverse complement strand
CAGTCCTCTCCTTCTAGCATCCGCATATGATTTGTGATGACTTTGGGCTGTTTCTAGCCACTGTTGTATTACCTTAACTTTTTTCATGTCTTGTTGTACTAGATCTGGCCCAAGCAAGGTGGTTTCACCAACTTTAAACTATCCAATTGGTGGCCTACATTTTCTTCCATACAAAGCTTCATAAGGTGTCATCTTGATACTTGAGTGGTAGCTATTATGATAGGCAAATTTAATAAGTGGCAAATGGTCCACCCAACTATCTTCAAAGTCTAATGCACAAGCTCGCAAAATTTCTTTAAGTGTCTGAATGGTGCGTTCTGCTTGACCGTCTGTTTGAAAATGGAATATTGTACTCAAATTTACTTGTGTCCCTAAACTCCTTTGGAAGGACTTCCAAAACTTTGCAATGAATGGAATCCCCGATCAGATACAATGGAGATTGGGATCCCATGTAGCCTAACTATCTTTTTGAGGTATAACTTGGCATACTCTTCAGCTGTATAATCACTCATAAATAGAAAGAAGTGTGCTGACTTTGTGAGTCAATCAACCATTACCCATATGGAGTCAAACTTCTGAAATGAATGAGACAACCCGGTAACAAAATCCATATTGATCATATCCCACTTCTATGTTGGAAGCTTTATATACTGCATATAACCTCCTAGCTTTTGATGCTCTACTTTGACCTGTTGGCAATTTGAATATTGAGTCACAAATTCTGCAAGGTCCTTTTTTATGCCTCCTCACCAAAACATTCCCTTCAGGTCATGATACATCTTAGTTGATCTTGGATGGATGGAATATCGGGAATAATGGGCTTCTTCCGTTATCCTTTTTTATAGTCTATTAATATTAGGCATACATACTCTATTTTAGAAATAAAGTAATTCATTTTGCGTAAGGTCAAAGCCCTCTATCGTACCGTGACTCACATTGTCTTTAAGTCATTACAAGATAGGATCCTCGAACTATTTTTTTTCACCTTCATTACCAATGAAGACTCCGCAGCATCATGGATAACAACCCCTTCCTTTGAAGTCTCAAGAAGGCAAACTCCCAAACTAGCTAGTTGTCGTAGATCCTTAGTCACTTCTTGACTTACCACAACTTGATCACTAATATTCATGATCGCTTTATGACTTATAGCATCGGCTACCACATTTGCCTTCCACTGGTGGTAAAGTATATCAACATCATAATCCTTTATTAGCTCTAGCCATCTTTACTGTCTTAAATTTAGGTTATTCTGCTTAAAGATGTACTATAGGCTTTTATGATCAGTATATATGTCAACGTGAACCCCATACAAATAGTGGCGCCATATTTTAAGAGAAAACACAACTGCTGCTAGCTCAATATCATGTGTTGGGTAGTTTTTCTCATATGATCATAGCTGTCTAGATGCATAAGAAATTACCCTCCATGTTGTGTCTGTACACACCCTAAGCCAACTCCTGAAGCATCGCAATACACTATGTACCCCTCGGTGCCTTTTGGAAGTACTAACACAGGTGTAGAAATGAGCTTATTTTTCAGCTCTTAGAAGCTTCTTTCACATGCATCATTCCATTAGAACTTGGTTGATTTATGTGTCAACTTTGTTAGAGGTGCAAAAATAAAAGAAAAACCTTCAACGAATCTTCTGTAATAACCTGCCAACCCTAGGAAGCTCCAAACTTCCATGGGTGTCATTGGCCTCGCCCAATCTTTCACAGCCTCTATCTTTTGTGAATCAACCCTTATTCCCTCATCAGATACAATATGACCCAAGAATGCTATTGATTTTAGCCAAAATTCACATTTAGCAAACTTGACATACAACTGTTGATCACGAAGAACCTGTAACACTTATAAGTGATTTGCGTGGTCCTCTTCTGATCTTGAATATGCCAAAATGTCATCTATGAATACTATCATGAACACATCCAAGAATGACTTGAATACCCTAAACTGCTGATGTATTCGTTAGCCCAAATGACATAATGAGAAATTCAAAGTGACCATAGCATGTTCTGAAAGCAGTCTTAGGTATATCTTTCTCCTTCACCCTCACTTTGTGATAACCTAATCTCAAATCAATTTTTGAAAAACATTTGGCACCTTGTAACTGATCAAATAAAATATCAATCCTGGGGAGGGGATATTTATTCTTAATAGTCACCCTATTCAATTATCTATAGTCGATATGCATTCCCAAGGTTCCATCCTTTTTACGTATAAATAACACTGGTGCAACCCAAGGGGACACACTAGGTCTTATAAATTCTTCTCCAATAAGTCTTTTAACTGCTCTTTTAATTTATGCAATTCTATCGGGGCCATTCTATATGGAGGGATAAAAATAGGTTGAGTGCCTGGAAATAAGTCAATACGAAAATCTACCTCTCGTTTTGGAGGTAAGCCTGAAAGTTCTTCAGGGAGCACATCAACGAATTCATTCACTACTAGAACTGATTGAAGAGTTGGCGATTCTACATCCATATACCTTACTCTAACTAAATGATATATATACCCCGTGGATATCATCTTTCTAGACTTAAAATAAGAGATTAACTTCCCCTTTGGCGCCCCAACATTACCTTCCCATTCAAGAACTGTCTCATTTAGAAAGTGAAAGTACACTCTCTTAGTTCGGCAATCCACGGTGGCATAGCAAGAAGCTAACCAGTCCATATCCATTATAACATCAAATTCCATCATTTATAGCTTAATAAGGTTAGCCAATATGTTACGGTCACAAACAGTTACTACACAGTCATAATAAACTCTTCTAGGCATAATAGATTCACCGGTTGGTGTAGATATTTCAAATGGTTTGTTCAATAATTTAGGTGTTCTCTTAAGCTTCCCAGCAACTAGTGGGGTAATGTATGATAGTGTAGAACCAGGGTCAACTATTGTATATACATTATGGGAAACGATGCATAATGTACCTATGACCACATCGGGTGAAGCTTCCAAATTTTGCCGACTCCCCAGAGCATAAGTGCGATTTTGGACTCCGCAAGAGCTAGCTGCCCCTCTTACACCTCTACCACTACCCGTAGGTGCTTGTTGACCCATACCTAATGGAGGGACTGATGATGATGATGCAACATCTGGCCTAGTAGATTGTGCTATATCACCCATAAGCCTCCTCGTGCAATCTCTTATCATATTCCTTGGCGCACCACACCAATAACAAACGTTTGTCCCAATACGACATATACCTGAATGACTTCTTCCACACTGTTTACAAGGTTGCCTAGGAGTCATTTGCTGGCCTATCGAATATCCTGTTGTCCGTGCACCTTGTCCTCCACCTCATTGACCAAACTGATTGCTCCTAGACCTTCGAAGTTGCGATGGAGCACTGATTACAGAGTAGGAGGATGATGGTCTAGTCGGCCTATTAGAAAACTGAGGCCTAAGCTCACCTTAGGACAATGTGGGCTGCCCTATAGACCTGGCCCTCTTGGACTGCGCCCTTTCTAACTCTTGTGTCCTTCTCCTTTGCCTCTGATCCTCCAATTTCTGTGCAAAAGCTTGCATTCTCGCTATATCTATGTCTTTGTTCAAGGAAGTAGTGGTACAGTCTTTGACCAGATACATATCCAATCTATCTATATATTGATAAACTCTATCTGCTATAGTAGCAACTACATTAGGAGCATACCTGTCTAGGGAATTAAATTGAAGGCTATACTCCCTCACACTCATATTCCCTTGGTGGAGGTTCAAGAACTAATTTGCATGGGCCTCTCAGATCTATAATGGCAAGTAATGGTCAAGAAATACCTCTTTGAACTCCTTCGAGATAGTTGGAGGTGCATCTATACCCTTAGATTGCTTCCAAGCTTCATACCACAATATAGTCACACCCTTTAACCTATATGTTGCTAACTCGACAGCATCTGTACTAGTCATATGCATAACATCTAAAGTGCGTTGAATCTGATCAATAAAGTCTTAGGGATCTTCAATAGGATCTGACACAGTGAAGGATAGAGGGTCCAAATTAAGGAAGTCACGTATCCTCGTGCTAGCTGCCCTATTCACACTACTTGCGCCTATAATTGGATCTTTATATCTTTGACCTTGGCCAGCAACTATACGAGTCAATAGTTGGATTGCATTTCTTAGATCCTGCACGGTAGCATCGATAGGTGGTTCTGGGGAAATTTTACTACTTCCTGGTTCATTAGGAGCTGGAGGAGTTGGATATGTCTGTGACAGAGACTTATCTTGAGCCTCATTTCATTGTCTCACCTGATTGGGTATATCAACCACCACTTCTACTCCTTTCTCTTTACCTTTATTTTTCTGGTTTTTGGCATACTTGCTATACAAAATAATTTAGGTGTTAGACAAAATCCACCTATTACACTTGGCTCTATGGCATTGATCTAAAGAATGGAAAGAAAGTAACAACTCCTAAATACCATATAGCATCCTACTTATAAATGTGGTGCACAACACATCGATAAACAAGACCTACATAGACACGACTTTGTAGACTCCCTAAGATGACCCGCTCTGATACCACTTTTGTTATACCCAAAGTCCCATTAAGGTGGACTGGCACCCGTTGCCGATAAGGCTCGCGAGAACCAACCTGTATCCATGCGCTTTCTATATATATTATAAGGGATTTTTTCATTCAACATGCCTTTAATAAAGTAAAAAGTAATAACAATCCAAAAGAAAATGCATAGGGCTAGGCCGTTGGGGTCACGTTATCTAAAGTAGGAGATATGATCATACTTTAATTTACATAGTCTACAAAGCCTTTAGATAAGAAAAATTATTTGATAAAGGTTGGGATAGGCCCAGCCTTAACTAACTATATAATATAAAAATATAAGCTCTAGACACACAAAGTTTCGAAGCAACCTGAAGCTTGGTAACAACAATTGCATATGCTGTACTCCTAATGGGGAGATTTACTAGCACTTGTACCTGCAACATGAAATGCAGGCCCCCCGTAAGGGACGTTAGTAAGAGATAATATACTAATTATGTAAGGCAAGAAATACTGTATATGAAGTAACAATTCAAATGAAACTATGCACTAGTGTATGATAAGAGACCACCCTTAGTCATACTATGGGATCATGTACTTTATATTCCTTTTATTACTTTACCTATCCTGTATAATCTGTGAACAATATGTAATATAAATGATCAACTGATCAGTGGTAAATCTATATTGGATCTATCCTGGCTAGGCTTTTCCTTTTATCCCTTGGTCTACCCCCCATGATAGGATCGACCCTGTCTAGGTGATTCTTCCACCCCTTGAGTTACCACCCATCAATAGGTAATATACTTTATCTTTCAGTTACTTTTGAGATGATTCTTTTGATAGTCATAATATTAGAGTTGTAGGACTATAGATATAACATATGACAGGTAAATAATCACAAAAGACAATACCATAATGAAAAGAGTAGGTTACACAAATAATGAAATGCATGGGAGGTAAAACAACATATGAACTTTATTTAGTAGAACAAACTCGTGTATCTTCGTATCCAAGTATGTATGAGGATTTGAAGGTGACTATGTATGGGAGCATATGAACATGTGAAAGAGTTGATACACGGTTAATAGTTATGTCGGAGTTGGTAAGTGCCTTAATCTACCAAGGAGGGATCTATGTTTCATGCCAAATAATACGAAATTAAGTAGCCTTACATACCTCACTGTATGACCTCGCTATTACCTCGAGATAACCTTCCCTTCCTCCAAATATTTATCTATAATATAGCAGGTGATAAAACTAGCATTAGCAGCCAATAGATACATCTTGGCATCCCAATCTCATAAAAAAATAACATACAGGCAGCAAGCGAATAATTATAAACTCGAGTGTAATCTTTCAACCTTTTCGCCCCTAATCATATTTTCTAATACACATTCTCATATATATAATGTGCAGCCTATTTTGGTGCCATAACAGTCTTACAACAACCGACAAAGCACAACACATAATAATTCTATGCAATATACAAATAGGCAACATAACGTTACATCCTTTCGCTACATTTTGACGTTGACAATTCTAAACCTATTCCAACTTTAACCAAACTGTCCCCAGCATACATTCAAATAAAACCAGTCCTAAAATAGTTCAAAAATAGTTCTCAAAATAGGTGGAGGATGTGAGGCCATAGTCGTCAATCAACCAACCCACAAGTTTCTATTACGAGCACAATTACAATATTACACAAGAACTCACTTTCGCAGACTGCAAAAATGGTATAGCAGCCTTTATACATCATTATAGAATCAATACTCATTAAGAACAGTAGTCTCCATTCATAACCAATCCAACCAAAAAGAGAAAAGCTTCCAAATAAATAAGAAAAATGTACAACATCTTTTGGAACACATGTTGTCCAACAATTTCAGCAAAGGTGTAATTAGCTTAGCCTCTTGTTTTACATAAGACAACCGTACTAAATACATAAGTATTCTTACTTACCTTTACCCTCACGGTTTAGGGCTCCTCCAAGAACTCTAAAAGTCTCTTGTAGCTTCTTGTAAAGTCAAGAAAGATTTGAGAGAGCACTTGCAAAACAATCTATTTTTTTTGGTTCAAGTTAAAATGACTTATGGGAGCTGTTTTAAACCCTTTTTAAAGGGGAACTTTGGCCGACCTACTAAGGTATTTTTACCCTTACTTTCTTAAGCTGGTGATGCATCTTCTTGCCCCTTTCACTTGGGCCTTATTGGGTTCAAATTGATTGGACCTGGGCTGCCCACTTTTCCCTTTTCTCCTTACTTAGTTTTGGCCCAATTCACCAAGTGAGTTTTGTTGTACTTGGGTCCTTTATCTATTATTCTTGAGGTGAAAATATAGTCCATTTATGATGCTAAAATATGGGCTAAAGTTACACCTTTAACACATACTTTATTCATAATCGAAGTTGGACAAATTCGATGTCGGACCTCATCTCCGTTTAGCTAGCAAATTTAAGCTAAGCAAGTAGGTGACTCACCTGCTAGCTTCCTAAGTCCTACAAGCACCTCACTTCTCTCACTTCATTTAAGGCCGTGATCTCCTCAATTTGACTTAAAACTTATTTACACTCGACCCTCTTTAGCGTTAAACATACATATCGCCCTCTAATTTGAGATTCAAGCACTTTTAAAAATTGACGCTAATTTGAAAAGTCATATCATGTTTCATTTGCATAATACTATCATTATAAAATGTGGAGTGTTACATCCGTAAAACTTACTTTTAAGTTTATGAGACAGTAATGAATTCCCTAACTACCATAAAGTTTCATGGTTCTCGTATCATAAAGTTTATAGATGATTTTTTTTTGCAATTATTATTAACCCATTATTATATGAGTATTGGTCCTTTAATAAGACTTGCACATATGACATATTTTTCATCTTGCTTGCTTGAGCAAAAGCCCTGGTTGAAGTAACTCGAGTCCCTAATATTGCATGGTTATCAAAAGTAAAAACATAATATGTTTAAAATTATAATACTTTCAAATATAATATACTGTCATTTTATGTAACGAACTAACAAAATCATAATTTACTTCAGATAAATTGAAATAATTAGAAGATATAATCTATAATTGATATCTTATATTTGAAATCAAATTGGATTGACTGAATGCATAGAATTATTGAGATAATTAAGCTTGCATAAAATTTTAGTGCGGTCACAACCTTCAATTTTTGATTCCATTTAATTTGTATTGAGAATTTGCAATGCCATGTATATATATATATATTCGATTTTAATAAACTATTTAATTTGTGTTTTATTTTTTGTATATTTATTTTATTTGGATTAACATTAGCATAAAATGTCTAAAATTAATTTTGATAAAGTCTAATTTTAGATATAATATCTGAAATATTATGCCACTGAAATGTATTATTTTTACTTAACTGTAGGCATTTTTGTTGGAAGCACATGCACATATGGCTCAAAGCCAAACAAAAGTAGGTGAAATCAAGATAAAAATAATTCAACTTCAGTCAAATATAGCATCGATCATTACAACAAAACGATGTGACCTCTAGATTCAAATCATAGACTCATCTAATAATTTAACTTAAGGACCTACTAATTAAGATAATGTCATTTTTAATTCCATAGTTCCCCAACAAGAGAGTTGATTTTTCCTTTGATTTGTAGACTTTTGATAACAGTCTTGAAAGATAAAGCTTTGGCAATAATGTCTTACTTTTCTTCATTAGGGCTTCACACTGACACATCAACATTATCATTTGATCTAGTTTAGAGAAAGATGTTAAATCATGATATTCTTTTTATTTAGAATAAGTGGTATTTTTAGTTTGATCGCATTTAAAGGAAGTGTTAGGCGTGAAGCTCAGATAGATTGCGACATGGTTGTGGAGGTACACCATATATTTTTTAAGAAAACTATTAATTTTTGGGAAGTAATTAAGATGTATTTTTACTAATTTATTATTTAAAAAATTAAAAATGATGTAGCTGATCTTTAGTAGTTTCTTGATTACGCAAAATATTTTTTAATTTATATAAAATTGAAATTGAAAAAGCATTGTTAATATCTTCTTGATTATGTGAAACATCACTTTTTGGAAAAAATAAAATACCACTTATTTTTAAACGTAGAAAGTACTAGTAAAATTTGCATGTTTTTAATTTCATTTGTTGAAAATGCCTATTGGATCGTGACCTATTATTAAAGAGTGTTGATAAGTATGTTAAACTATTACCTTGTCATTAACAAGGTAATGACAATATATGAGACTTTCCCATGCGAATTTAAATTTAATCAGTTTAAAAAATAAATATATATAGATGATTGATTTCATTTACTTTAGGACAATCACATTTGACTAATGCAGAACTGACATCATTATACATTTTGAATATAGATAATGAAACATATTGGTGATTAGACTATAAGTGGTGGACAAGAATAAGCAAGAAATCTCTTGCTAATTCCGTTTTATAAAAATCCTAAATATCAACAGATTCAATAGTTTTGCCTTAAATTCTGAATTTGTATTCAAAACTCATTGCTTATATATAGACAATTTATCAAAAATTTATCTCGAACTCTTGAACTCAAAATCCTAACTTCGCTCCGGATAGCCGGCTAGATTTGGCTGTTTTTCTCTTTATGTCATTCCATTGGATAGAGTATCTATAATTAGATAAAATCATATCAGGCGTGACTAATTAGTCTTGTCTTAGTTGTAATGTAAGTCTCTTTCACTAATGAAATGATCCTTAATTTGGTACAAATTTCTCCTTTTTAAAAATTATCACATTTGGTTGATATTCTTTTTACTTGTGATCTTTATCATGAGAGAGAAAGTAAATGAAAAAGGAAACTTCATAGAATTTCAAATCATGCTTAAATAATTTTTGTTAAAGATAGTGTTTCGTTGTTTACTAATAAAAGACCACACATGATTTGAATGAAAAGTTAGGCTGACCATTACAATTAGCGATGAAGTCAAATTTATATAAAGAGATTCAAAGAAGTAATATAATGTAATATCTATATCGGCCTATGACGGACTAGAACAATATCTGTAATAATGGCATTAGATGCCCCTGCCTCGGACCTCCCAGCAAAAATGTTAAAATGACTATCTCTACCACCAACGGCTCGAGTAAGACTTCTAACTCCTTGAGTCAGAGTCTCCAATCTAAACCTGCTCTCCTCATGAATACTCCAATGAATGAACCACTCTTGGAAAGCCTCTGAAAATATCTCTCACTAGACTGGTGGCGACCTTACTAGCCTAGAGCATATATAAGATCGCCATCACTCCCGTGTCGTTCCTCGCAACTATAAGGCAACAAATCTAAACCCCCGAGAATCAATATCTCATAGCTCAGAGTAAAAACCTCATATGTATCCTCCCCCTTACCACCCGAAAACTGGGGTGGTTTCATCTTTTACAATCGCTTGTACCTTTGTTGTTCATTTGCTGCCAATAGCAACTTATGAATAACCTAGGCTGGAGGAACCATTGATGTTGGTGTATTAACTGACATATGAGGAGGCATATAAGGTGTCTAGTCCAATGAAGCTAAATGATTTGCCACAAACTCATCAAAATCATAATGCTACTCCGACACCCGAGGAAAGGGAACCTCACCCCTAGTTGGTCCTTGGCGAAACACCTCAGGAAATAGTCTCAAGAATGCCCATCATCTGCTGAAGAGTGCCTTGAATAGTCATTGGATCATCGGGTGAGATACCTCTATCATAATATCTCATGGGTGTTGAACCATGGGCACATCCTTGGCCCCTACTACATCCTCTAGCTCTATCTCTACCTCTGCCCTGAGCTGGGGCCTCAATAGTAGCCTAACGATCTGGCTCCTGAGCTCTACCTATAGATAAAGATCTAGTTGTGGACATCTGCCAAAAGAATACACAATACTCAACAATTCCACAACAACCACACATGACATGAATTGAAAGAACAAAAGAGAATTTTCTAACAGTCTTTGTAGCCTCTCAAAGATAAGTAACAGACGTCTTCACGCTGATTCTTAAGACTCTACTCGACTAGGCTTATACACATGTGAGAGCTATGAACCTAGGGCTTTAATACCAAAATTATCACGACCCAAAAATGGATGTAATGGAACTTGCCTACCCACCAAGGAAAATCAGTCTAAACCTGCTCAATTCAATATATAACACTAAAAGCGGAAGGAATAAAGTCTAAAATATAGGTTACGAACTAGATAATCAAGTCTATAAACCATCCCAAGACTGATGTCACATGTACAAACCTCTAATATATAGAATACAGAGACAAAAGAAATACAACTCTAATAGTCTTTGTTTCTCAAATAGAACAAGTACTAAAGTAATCCGATAGTGTGAGAGTAGGTTGCAATAGACTAGTCACTACCTCTCAACTATCACTTCACAGTCCAAAGCAAGGGTGAGAACATCAACTAGATCCGAGCTCATAGCCTACACGCATGTATAGAAGCAAGAGTAAGTACTAAAATAACAGACACTCAGCAAGTAGATCTAAACATGAGTAAAGATACTAAACAAAATTCTCCTTCCACATCAACCACATACTGTAGAATTACACACCTATATTCAGAAAAATCCTAGCACAACACCAACAATTTATATATATAAATACAAGATTCACATATAATAATCGCCAACAGTTGTCATAAAGCGTAACTCATATATATAATAAATTCTCAATATTCAACTCAGACATACAACAATATTTCAGTATACGACTCATATATATAACATATATCTCAAGGTGAATGTCATGCCCCGGGAAGGTACCCTAGGCATAACTGGTACTAGAATACTATTGCTAGCCTCCAAGTGAACCACGTAATCCCATCACACTCGTTCAATTAGTAAATTAGCGAAAGATGTTCAAGAATAATCTAAGCTATTAGTGGGCCACATGACTCATCAATTTTGTCTAAAGAAACAAGATCAATGAAACAAACTCAGTTTAAAAGGGAAAAGGGGGAAAAATCTCAACATCAATCATCATCTGCCTATGTCTATGAAGCCTCTATAACTACTATCTAAGAAGGTACCATGATAGGCCATGTCTACACAATCTAATAACATAACTCAAAGAAATAAAGAAAGAACCATCCTCCAAATGCAGGGGAGGACTCACCACTTTCATAAATCAAACAACTCTGAAACCTCAACGATACGCCTGCTGAAGTCCTCTGTTTACTAAATTTGCATCATGAAATAATGCAGCGCCAAAAGGACGTTAGTATGTGGAATGTACTGTATATAAAATAGGCTAAAGTAAATAGTATAGGTAAGACAATATAATATGACACCAACTCACAGTTACTCAATCTCAACTCAGGATAAAAAATAGGACTTTATTACATCACCATCAATCAAGACTCATACTATCACATCAGCATCAGAGTACTATCAACATGAAACCTATCTGAAAGTTTCTCTACCCAACAACCACCATCTATGAGCCAGTGGTGATACAATGAAGAGACGTTATTGCCATATTCGTCCACTACCTTATCGGGGTAAAAGACGAGTCTATCAGTGAATCCAAAAGTCTGTCAAGTCCTCTGCGGGACAAAGGACACATCTGTTTTCATAGTTCAATCCTCTCATACGCTAACCACATAGCTATTTGGTGCATGTGGGAATCACTCTTACCTATTTTGGTACTCAATACGCCTCCCATGACTCAACTTGCTCATAAAGTAGTCAATCAATCAAGAATTCCCATCACCTAGCCTTTACAGGCAAGATACCTCAACTCATCTCATCATCTATCAACTCAAGGATTTAGGCACATTTATTAAAACTCAAGTGTAAACTCTTAAAGACTCTAAGGGTCTAACCCTCCATCAATTCCATCAACATTAGCATCAGTACTCACTCAAAATAAGACCCGGGCCAAAATAATCAAGCATATTAACATAATTCAATCTCTAGACATCAACCCATAACTTCATAAGAAGTCACAAAAGACAAAGTGGTACACAGGACAAGCAATGCATAACAATCAAAAGTAAAACTCCAAGCATACCTGTAATAATATCTGGTGCAGATTCCTAATCTTGTCGATTACCCATAGCGTAAAGATAGTTTGTCCCACCTCATATACCTGTAGTAGTACCCCTCTGATGATTGCCAGTTGGGGGTGCTGTAGAGGATTGTGCTCTGTTGTTCCCTTTATCTCATGTCTCCTCTTTGGACACTCAAACTGGAAGTGACCAATCTATCTACATGAATAGCAAACATACTTATCCACACAACACTCACCCAGATGAAGCTTACCACACTTGTCACAAAGTGGCTTTCCCTTCGCACCTTGGGTCACACTAGCCTGAGATTGTGTACCTTGAGCCCTGAAATTCTGGTAACCATAAGACTTCTGATCATACCTATTTGATTGTATGGGCGCACTCGCTATAGAGGGTGCATGATGAGAGGACTTTTTCTGGAAGTAGGACTTGTCACCGTTATTCTGTCTCTGTTGGCTAGGCTCATGCCCAGCTGGTTTTGCTTTTCTACTCATCTGATCTTCTCTATCTCTTAGCTTATCCTCCTCTATTTGTTGAACATACACCATAATCCTAGAGATGTCCATGTCGGGGGTCAACAAAGTTGTCTTGCACTCTTTCTACAGGTGTCTGCCTAAGCTAGACACAAACTTCCTCATCCTTGCCCTCATGTCTAGGACCATCTCTGGAGTATATCTAGATAGCTTAATAAACTTAAGACTGTACCCCTTAACGGTCATCCCTCCTTGTTTGCATTTCACAAACTCATCGCCTCCCTCAACTCTTGGGAAAAGAAATGGTCAAGAAAAGAGGATTCAAACTCTTCGCACTCTGCAGCATCAACATCTTCACCTCTACTATCTTTCCATTGGTTGTACCAAACATTAGCAACATCCTTCAGTTGGTAGGAGACAAGCTCAACTCCTTCAATCTCATTGGCGTGCATAGCTTTCAAGACCTTATACCTCTCATCAATAAAGTTCTACGGGTCTTTCTCAACCTTTGATCCCGTATATACTGGTGGATTCATCCTCCAAGAAATCTCTGAGTCGGGTTGCCGCTGAGGACTTCTGTGAGCTAGAGTTAGGAGCTTGACGACCCCCCTAAGAGGTCACCAACTGAGTCAGCATAGTGATGGCTCCCTTAAACTCTGCCTTTGTTGTGGGAACTGGCTAGGGCTATACAGGGGGTACCTATGGGATCTCAGTAGTCCTGGTAGGCCATCCCAATCTCCTCGTGAACCGGGACCTCTGGTTGAGCATTCTCAGCAGCTAGGCTGAGATATCTCTCTAAGCAGTTGTTCTCTTCGGCGGCATATTCTGCAAACGCATAACACACGAATTAAAATGGGATTTCCATATAGTTAAACTCTATCGCACAAACCCAGATCGTAGAAGAAGGGTAACACTTCCTAATATTCTATAGCCTCTTGCTTAGGAAGTGTGGTGCATAACATACCCATAAATAAGACTCTACGAGACATAGCTTCATAGACTCCCTAGGACACTCAAACTCTGTGCTCTGATACCAAGTTTGTCATGCCCTGAAAGGGTACCCTAAACATAACTGACACTTGGAGACTATTGCTAGACTCCAAGCGAACCACCTAGTCCCATCACACTTGTTCAATCAGTAAATCAACAGAAGATATTCAAGAATAATCTAAGCTATCAGTAGGCTACAAGACTCATCAATTTTGTCTATAATAAGAAATAAGATCAATGAAAAGAACTCAGTTTAAAAGGGAAAAGGGGGAAAGAAACCCCAATATCGATCATCATATGTCTATGTCTATTAAGCCTCTATAACTACTATCTAAGAAGGTACCATGACAGGCTATGGCTATCACAATCCAATAAAATAACTCAAAGAAATAAAGAAAGAACCATCCTCCGAATACAGGGAGGACTAACCACCCTCGGAAATCAAATAACTTTGAAACCTCAACGTACGCTAGTTGAAATCCTCTATCTACTGAATCTACATCATGAAATAATGCAGTTCCAAAAGGATGTTAGTATGTGGAATGTATTTTATATAAAATGGGCTAAAATAAATAGTATAAGCAAGACAATATAATATGACACCAACTCATCAGTTACTCAATCTCAACTCAGGATAAAGAATAGGACTCTATCACATCACCATCAATCAAGACTCATACTATCATATCAAAATTAGAGCATTATCAACTTGGAACCTATTTAGGAGTTTCTTTAACTGACAACTACCACTTATGAGTCAGTGATGATACAACAAAGAGATGTTATTGCCATATCCATCCCGTACCTTGCCGGGATAAAGGATGAGTCTGTTAGTGGATCTAAAAACCTGTCAAGTCCTCCACGGGATAAAGGAAATATCCGCTTTCATGATCTAATCCTCTCCTACATTGGTCACGTAGTTAATGGGTGCGTGTGAGACTCATTCTTATCCATTTTGATGCTCAATACTCCTCCCATGACTTGACTTGCTCATAAAATTGTCGATCAATCAAGAATTTCCATCACTTAGCCTTTATGGGCAAGATACTTCAACTCATCTCATCATCTATTAGCTCAAGGATTTAGCCATATTTATTAAAACTCAATTGTAACCTCTTAAAGACTGTAAGGGTCTCACCCTTAATCAATTCCATCAACATTAGCATCAGTACTCACTCAAAAGAAGACCTGAACCACAATAATCAAGCATATTAACATAATTCAAGCTTTAGACATCAACCCCTAACTTCACTCATGCAATCTTTAGCAATTACACATGTATAATTTATATAGTAGTTCAAATAATCAATTTAGCAAGTAATTCTAGTTATGATAATCATCAATTTAGGAAAATAAAGGTAGATAAATAGTAGTTCTCAAGATAACATGCAAGAATTTGTTAAACATGACTTATCACTTTTATCTATCAACCTACTATAATCAGTGGGGCACATGGGAGAACAATTCCATGTTTTAGGCAACATTTACATACCTGCGATGAAGATTGTACTAATCTTCTTCAAGAATTGGACTCGAACCTTCAATCCCCTAAGCTTCCTTGTCTCCTCTCTCAAGGTTTTCTTGCGTAAAAACTTAAGAAAAAAAATGGGTTTTTTGAAATATTTAATTGATATAAAATGACTTTTAGACACGTTTTAGGACTTAGGATCGGGTGGGAAATGACCAAAAGGTCCTTCACGAATTTAAAAGAAAATTTTCATAAATCCTTTGCTAGTCCGCTACACAGATCTGTTGTGCACTCGTGTATTTTCGAAATCTAGTCTCTGTCAAAAACATTAAAAAACATATAAGCATGGGTACGCGATAAGCCCAAGTCGTGGCCCTAATGCGTACCTTCACTATCTCGATTTTCGAATCAAAAAATTATTTTTTGATCCGATTACTCTAAAATTGGGTTGAGACCACTCCCCTACCTAGTTTTTCATACTGATAATAAATCCGATCTCAAATTTTCTATCAGAGCTTGGGAGGATACGTTATGCGCAAGATTATGTTCTAGTGGCATTTCGATAATTTTACGGGGTGTTACAATGAACTCATATACTCAATAGATATGGTCCTATTATAGTCAGATCGTAATCAAATCCAATAACTAAATCAAATCATAATCACAAAGTAGACAGATATGAAATATAACGAGATGATATGAATGAAGTGAATTAATGCAATATCAAGTAATCATGATACGTGTCTGTTCTACGATGTACATCTACTAATGTCATATGTTCGAAACCATAGAGGACATATCTGTGCATATATTTACTCGGAGCGTGAGGTCCATCTGCTATATAACAAATGTCACAATTCACGGACCATGTGACCCATCACCATAATGAATCAATGTCATATGCCACAAAGCGAGTGACCCGGCCTGTCCCATAATGAATCAGTGTCACTTGCCATGGGTTGTTTGGACTGTCTCCATAATGAATCAATCAGTAGAACTCAATCAAGAATGCACATAAGAACATGTTTATATGGAGTTATAAGATGTGCATGCAAGAGTCCACATTACAACATATATATTAGTTTAAGTCAAACATCACAATATATGAGGTATACTGATTGTTCCGTTCCAAACTTATAGTCAATTCTCTAACTCATAAATGGAATTTGACATTACTAAGTCAAATATTTACCATGATCAAGCACAACACGATCCACGATCCACAGTCCACATTCATGTATCACAAGGGATTCTCAATATCAAATCATAAGTCAATACATATTAATCTTTAACATTCACTTTCACATCATAGAAAATTTTGCCATTTGATCTTATTCTTACAATTTTATCAAGTTCAAATTAGCCAACAACAATTACCCAATCATTTTAAGTCAAAAAGAAAGGAAATATAGTGTTCAAGTAAGCTTACCAAGGTTTAAGAATCCACTTGCCTCAACCAATAGCCAAATCAAGAAAAGATCATAACTTTCTCCCTCGAATTCAAACTTGAAACATCACATTCTAATAAAATATGGATTCACAATTTCAATATTGAAGCTAATGACACTAAAATCGTAAAAAGGATAAAATGATCCAAAAATATTATATCGAAAAAGGTTTTCAAAATCTGATAATTATCACAGAAAAATATTTCCCAAGTAATAAGGAATCTAATGGTGAAATCCATTTTGAAAAAAGAGTTCATATGAACTCACAATCACCATTTTTCTATTGAAAATCAATATCCGAGAAAACCTTAATTTCTACAATAAAAAATCCCCAATTTTATGTTAAAACATAAACAAATTAATTAGTGGGAGTTGAAAAATTAGGTTAGAAATACGTTAATGTTAGACCTCGTAATTAATTCAATCGAAGTAAGTCGTTTTATTGGAAAAGTTGACGAACTTGGCATAATTGAACTTAAGTAAGTTCGTGGTGCTTAATTATAATTGCAGCGCACATTTTTTTTAAGTTGGAGTCGGGAGTCCCCAATTGGATTTAAATAGAAAAGTTTGGGGACCTACTTGAACAATCGGCTAACTAGGAGCCCTTGGGTACAATTTTTAATAACTTGAGGTCTATAAATACCTCTCCTTTGTTCCAAAACAAGAACATTTTTGTTCTTGACTTGATTCTTGCCTTGAGAGCTTGAAGAAGAAGAAGGAGAGAAGGAGAAGAAAGGAAGGAAGTCTTGCAATCAATTGAGGTAAGTTTCTAATCCAAATTTAAGTTTTTTCTTATGCCTCTAAGTATGGAGAGGAGT
>JAOTQJ010012779.1:0-17743 GCA_025642045.1 Solanum sejunctum | reverse complement strand
AATCGTTTCAAGCATCAAATAACTCTATTCTCAAGAAGGGGGGGGGGGGGTTGCAATGGATGGTAGTAAAATAAAACTATACTAAGAAAATGAAGAGACAATCAAATTGGAGAGCAACTTGGGAAATTGTGTTCCCCATGATTCAATAACTCAAACACCCTGGATAACACAACCTGAATTGGGATATTGCATGCAGGACGGTAATTTAAGTTCTTCCAACCCTTGGGCAAAGGCGAAGGTCGAATTTCACTATGGCGCTTAGTCGGCTACCATAATGGGCCAACTAACTGTTACTTATTATCCCAGTCAATCTCTACTTGGTCGGGTTTGGTTAATTAGACGAGAACATATCAATCAAATCCTATCACCTATTTCTTTTTTCTTATTTATCACTACTTTATCTAGATTATGACACTAGGCGGGGTTTAATATTGTCCACCATTAAACAACAAGCAAACTGAAGGAAAATGGATTGTACATGCAAATACCCAACTCAAGAAGTACAAATAATCTAGGTTATTAAGCTAGCTACTCATGGTTCCCACAACCCCAAGTTATGGGTTCAGCCACTCATGGCTTGGGCACATAAATCCACTATGAAATTAGAAGACATGGAAGATTTTTTACCTAAGCAAATTGAAGAATAGTGAAACCCTGTTTGAAATCAAAATCCAAGGTAGGGTTTGAAGATCCTATTCATTAGGTCCGTAAAGATGGCTTGTGCATTAGTCAACCTAAATGACATTACAACAAACTCATAATGGCCATATCTAGTCTGGCATAAGCTTGAATGATGAAATTGATCCACAAGTGAATTAAATCCCCAAATTTGAGTCTCAAAGTAAAACCTTAAAAATTCTCTCTAAACCCCTATGCTATGATCAACATTCTAAGAACAATGAAAATCTCCTCTAAAAACTTTCCCAAAAAAACAACTCCCAAAACCCTAACTTATACTATTTAGGAAAAGGTCCTTAAAATAATAAAAAATCTGGTCGACGTCTATTACGGTTCGTAGGATGATCTACAAGCCATAATCTGGCTTTTATGGTCAGTAGTTGGCATTTTGGACTTCACTGCTATGATCCACCTCTATGAATCATAATATGGTCTACGACTTATAGTGTTTTCTCATAGTCCACTGGCAACAACTCTATTAATTTTGATGTTGTTCAAACAGTACCTCTCACTTTGAGGATATAGCCATCATTAATAGTAAAAAATCTAACCATGTTTAGGGTCGAACCCAAAGGGAATACGGGGCTTTGCCACTTTAATTTACCAACTATCAATTCTAATATCAAACAACTCAATTCTCAAGGAAGGGGGGTTTAGCAATAATTGATAGAAGATTAAACTAAACTACTAAAAAGGAGGGACAGTCAAATGGGAGAACAACTTAGGAAATTGTGTTCCCCATGATTCACTAACTCAAACATCCTGGATAACACAACCTAAATTTAGACATTGCATAAAGGATGGTAACTTTTGTTCTTCTAACCCTTGGGCAAAGGTGAAGGTCGAATTTCACTATGCTACTTGGCCAGCTACCATAGTGTTCCAAACTAACCATTACCTATTGTCCCAGTCAACCTCTCCTTGGCTGGGTTTGGTTGATTAGACGAGAACATATCAATTGAATTCTGTCATCTATTTCCTTTTCCTATTCATCACTACCTTGATCTGGATCATGATACTAGGCGGAGTTCAATATTGGCTACCATCAAAAAACAAGAAAAATAAAGGAAAATGAATAATGCATGAAAATATCCAACTCAAGAAGTACAAATAATTTGGGTTTTCTAAGTTAGCTATGCATGGTTCCCACAACCCCAAGTTGTGGGGTTTAGCCACTTATGTCTTGGGCAAAGAAATCAAAAATGAATAAAGAAGACATGGAAGATTTCTTACCCAAGAGAATGAAAAACAATGAAACCTACTCTGAAATTAGAATCACAAGCTTGAATAATGAAGTTAACCCACAAGTGAATTTAATCTCCAAATTTGAGTCTCCAAAGATAAACCCTAAAATTCTACTCACAAAACTCTCTAAAATCTATGTACAATGTGAATAACGAATGAAAGTTGCCCTAAACCCCAAATATATTATTTATAATATTTACAAAAATATATTAAAATAATTAGAAAATATGGTCAATTTTGTATTAAAATAATTAGAAAATCTGGTCAGCATCTACTACGGCATGCAGTTACGACTTGTAGGGTGCCCTATGAGTCGTAATCCTACTTTCGTGGTCAGCACTTGGCATTTTTGACTTCACTGCTACAATCTACCTCTATGAGTCATAGTATAGTCTATGAACTCGTAGTGCCTTCTCATAATCCAAACTAGCATTTCTTGGTCTAATTTTGAGCAACACTATCAATTTCTATGAGACCTCCCTTTAAGAGTCATAGAAGGGACTACGACCTCCTACCTTGAGATCATATGGCTGAACTTCAAACTTTCAGATTTTATCTTTTTTGAACACTATTAACTAATATGAGATAGTGCCTATGACTCGTAGCTTGAGTTGTGACTCGTAGTGGCATCCGTAAGTCCTAAAAATTAGCAAAATCTGTAACTTTTCCCAAAATTAAGCCAACCTGTATTTTTTTACAAAAACACATAAAAGCATAAAAAGTCACATTGAGAACAGAAAAAATCCTATATTTTAGACATCAAATGTGTTGTATTTTGACTGCACACCAAAAATCTACATCATCCTATAAAGAGGCTATCATGTAGTCTCTAATCAAATGATCCCCCAAACCATCCATATAATGATAAATTCTTGCAAATCATGGTACATATAATATCCAGTACATACCTAGCCAAAATTTAAACCCAAGGCTATACTCCTTTACATTCATACCCTCTGCCTCATACTGATAAGCTGGTCAAGATGGGCCTCCCGAACCTTTTGTGACAAGTAATAGGCTAAAAATGCCTCAGAGAAGTCCTCTCACCTTTCTACAGAGCATCAGGTCCTCTAGATCTCTCCCACGGCTTGTACCACAAGATGGAAACATCACATAGTTGAAAATAATCCAACTCCATTGCCTCAGTGACAGAGGTATGCATCACCCTCAATACTCTATACATATGGTCTATAAAGTCCTCTAGATCCTTAGTGGGACTGGACACTATAAATACTACAGGGGCCAAGTGAAGAAACTCTCGTACATTTAAGCTTTTTGTTTGATAACTTTTGGCATCTACTCTCGCCTCTAGTTGTCTCTCATGAATAGAAACCATCCTAGTTAGTAGCTGAATAATATCTCATACCCTAGTCCTAGTATCTAGTAAGGTTGGGGGCAGTGTACCTCCTTAGCCCTCAACAGGTTCTTGTGAATCTGGTACTATGGATATTGAAGGCTCTCTGCATGCCTCAACGAGGAGTGTATCTACTTGACCCAGCAAAAAACAACTGGTACCTTATCTCAAATCCATATCTACCTCACATTGTGCCATTTCCTAAATATAGATAGTCTGATAAATAAACAAACCATAAAGCACGATTAAGATTTCATATCTTCCTATAACTTTGCTCTATAGCACGATCTATTAAGTTAAAGAAAGGTAACCATCCCTAAATGCTTCGTAGCCTCCTAATTATAAGTATAGTGCACAACATTCCCATAAGCAAGACTCTACCAGACATGGCATTGTGGACTCCTTGGACACAACTTGCTCTGGTACCATATTTCTTATGCCCCAAAAAATAGGGAGGAGTTACTGGCTCTCAATACTATTATTGTCCAAGTAAGCCACTAAAACTGCAGTTAACCAAACTAGGGAGCAGAAGAGAATCGGGCAACATAACTCTGAAAAACTAAGCTTGGGCTATTTAGGTCATAACCTGGTCACAACAAATCATGTACATCAAGATAGATAAACTAAAATGATAAAGTACTAGCTGGTTGACAAGGCTACAACAACAGAGGTACAGGTACACACTATATATACATAGAAATCTTATGACTAGAAACTGAAAGGCACAAAAGAACCAACCCAAAATAACATGTCCAGAATAGCCTCTAAGAGAACCACTAATACTGCCGGGACAGAGCCCCAACTATATACAACTATACAACAAAAATTAAGCATCCCATGAAAGCTCCATAAAGTAGTGGAGCATACCAACTCACAACTGAAATAAGCTCCTAGTGGAGGGGTCAATCAGAGTCCCTACCTGAACCTACATGCACAAAATAAAATACAACGTCCCTAGGCAATGGTATATCAGTACAAATAAATATATACTGGTATGTAAGGCAGGAAGTAAAACTATAGATAATAGAAATAAAAAGGGTAATAGAAATTCCACCTGTAACCGAAACTCAAGTAACCTTAGTGGCCAATAATTAACCTCCTATTAATCAAATATGTATGGTATGCTCGATCACTACATGTCATGAATACATATGTATAGATACAAATGCATGATATACCCAACCAAATGCTAGTAGTGGTGGTTCTTTCCAATAGTTGATCGGCATCATATTTGCCAACCTGTGGCCATCTGTATCATATACTAATATATAATCATTTGGGCAAATAGGCTCCATACCTCCTATTATAGCTCAAAGTCCATGCATAACGTGCCATGTATGATATGAATATTGAATGTTCATAGTAGTACGTAGCATAAATTTAGCCAATCTTGTCTCATCGGTACACTTATCCTCATAACATCATAATCATTGTCGTACCATATACACATGACTCGTGGCTCTTAAATGTCCTTCGAATAAGTTTGACTCAACATTTAGAATGAGGCCTTAACTCTAAAAATGTTCATAGAGGTACTTTACATAATGCCTATACTCGGTTCCATGTCAATTAGTAAAAGAAAGTATTTAAAAAAAATCAAGTGCCTTAATAGTTTAATAGGAGCGTTATAGTAGAGATTATTAGAAATCAATGCGTTACTTGTTAAGTGCTTCAATTTTATTTTTTATATGGAAGAAGGACTGATTGTGAATACTACATTCCCTTCATAATCTACATTTATTATAATCATATACCAAGAAGAGAAAAACTTCGAACATATGGATAGATAGCTAGGAAAACCAATAAAATGATATATAGATATTAAATGTCCAGTTTAAGAAAACGTATGGAATTTCAACCTAATACCATCATGGAAATAACTCAACTGCAATCCCAATGCCTTCCACAGAAGGTCTTTCTAGCAACAAAATAGTAAGATATCAAATTTGATGTTTTGGGAAATTTCTCAGATTTTATGCTAAAAAGAGGGATGGAGCTTAGCCTTAACATACCTTCCAAAAGGACATCCTATTGCCCAAAGTTTCTTCATGAGAGTAGTTCCTTATGTCCTAAGCTTTGCAACAACTAACATACGCAACTTAAAGACACCAATAAATAGTCCAGAATTTAGAATTAATGACCAAATTTGCCAAATAGTATTTATGTGAGGAAACGTCCGTAAAACTTCATAAAAAGACTGTAAAGAAGACCCAAGATTATTACTTGAACACAGTAGCTGTAACCAAGAACAACAAACAAGATCACTACTTTTTTACAACCCAAAACAACCCCAAACACAGCTAATAGGAGGGAAAAATAATTCCAAAGCATAAGGCATGCATTTCTAGGCATTGGGATGAATTTTAATGGTAAAAGTTCAAAAACGTTACCCAAATCACTTTGGTACCTTGAGGGAACTTTATCTTTAGTTTATACATTATGTGGGATGAAATGGAACTGATTTGAGCTTTAAAAAGCTCAAATTAGCCAACATCTCAGTGGGTTTACCAAACCCGGCCCATGACCCAATTTCCTGCTCGGGCAGTCACAAAAAACAGATATAGCATTTTATTCTGAGGTCAGTTCGATGCGTGCTTTGTGCATTTCAAACTAGTCTTATAGATCTTCAATTTGATGGGCAATGGACCTTCTAACTCCTTATAGTTCAGGAGATATGGCTTGATGTAGTGACCCCAATTTAAGAAGGATTTCTTAAAGAAACTTACGGTAACTTTGGCCAACCTTTATCCTAAAACTTTCTTGATTCCAAAACTTAATATATGACCTTTGTTCTATTAAAATAACCTTTAGAATCTATTACTAGAAAATTATACACTTTTGTTCCCATCCAAAAAGTGAAACCTAATTTAAACCTTCTGAAAATGGCGAGGTACCACTTTGGCCATTTCTTTAATCCCCAACGTGTATTTAGGGCATTCCTTTGGCTTAATACTTTAGGTCCTTGACATAACCACTTATTGGAAGCCTTACTATCCTTAGGTTCTATCCAAAATCATATATGTTCTATATATATATATGAAAGACGAGAAAGATGGGGTCTCATACTAAGTGTCAATATTAGTTTAAGATACACTACCCTGAACCTCCTAGGTTGTCACCTCTGTCATAGTGGCCTATAATGAGGGTCCAATGCTTTGTTCTATCTAATGCTCGCATGTGAGATGCATCTCCTCATCCAATATAGAAGCCTGTCTGGTGGCCTTAAGTTGTTGGCGCTCTATCCTCTAAGCATATCGTATTGCCTCTTTTGGATCATCCTCACTAGTGTGTCACCTCTTCCCAGAGGTGGGAATAGTAGGCTTCTCAGCAAATAAATCCAGCACTAATGGAGAGATAGTAGGCACAGAAATGATCAAAGGTGTTAGGGCTGCCACTCTCATTTTCTCACAGAGTTACTGGATCTCCGTCAAAATGGTAGATAAGCTAGATACCTGAGTCGTACTGAGGCGATCCTCTAAATACCTTTTAAATACAAGTACCTAGCTATGAACAACTCTTATCCTCTAATCAAGAGTGGTCATGTAGCGCTCTATCATGAGACAACCCCTTCTCCGTCACCCCAGAGGAACGAGGTCTTCCTAAAGTTTGTCTCTCATCTTATACTACCAACTTTACTTATTAAGTCATGTACTTTCAATTGTGTGTTTACTTCCAGTCTGTGTGTTTACTTTGAGTCCATAGACATAAAAAACTCTACATACTCTTTTATTCAAGTTTGTGTGTTTAAATTCTAAGTCTTTAGCCATAAATCTCTCTGTAATCTTCATATAAATAGTATCGAGTCTATCCATAGAGATTTAGAAAAAATATGTGTGTGTGTATATGTATTTATAGTCCAAAAAATACAAAAATATGTCTATTTTAGAGTCTTTACTATCTTTATCTAGTTCTTGTAAATCAATGTCTTTACCTTTAGAGGCGAGTCTTTGTAAGTCCTTTGCCAAGTTAGAGATGACTCCTACTCGGAGCAAAACTCTCTCTTGCAAATATGACTATCCTTCACATATCTACCTCTACTGAACCCATATTCTACCTTTGCCAAAAAGACCTGTAATCCTTGGCTGCAAATCTGCTCTCCAATCCAATATAAACTCAAAGGAATAAAAGAATATGTTGCTACTTTAAAACTTGATGAGCACCATATTCTTGTGACCCAAGAAGAATAGTTCATCACATTGTAAATGCCAGAGGAATTTCCACAGAAGTCAAAAAACTTGGGGTTCACCTATATCCATTTTGGTGCCATCAGAGTTACGTTGATGTATCATGGAAGAAAAGGCCAACCCATAAAATCACGTCTTTCCCTATTGGATACCCGATACAATGAGTAACAACATGTGAATTTGGGCACCTTAAAATCACCTTTGACATTGGGACTATGCTTGTCACGATCTAACACAACTTTAACATGTCCCTGCGTGATTCATACCTCACGAAGGAGTTGAAGATCTAGGTACAGATACCTGGAGCTCCATAAGCTAGAAATGCTATCTAGGCTACTCCATACTACTAGCTAGCTTGGCAAGGTCAGAACCATGCCATGGACCTATCACACCTTGGTGGCCAAGATGCTCTCTTCCTAAACATAAATGCCACTAACCGAATGACTCAGTGTACCCAGATCCCTAGACAAATCAGCAGAGAGAAGCTCTTCAACATTCTTCCTACCTCATGGGTCAAAACTATGAGAAGTTGAGAAATCCCCTTTAACCTCTCTTGTCCACTGAGCTTACTTTCACCAGAAAACCCGATGAAATGGTCGCCAGCTTCGACCACTTTTACCTCCAAAAACTTCTAATATATGGTACAGACTGCTAAAGAAACAACATGCAGGACTGGATCAGTCAGTTCAATAATAATAGTCAAGCAATTGGATGGTTTAAGAGCCCCATTTTCGGACATATACCATGGGACTTAGACTCTAACTGTCAATTATGTCGAGAAGAAGAAGATGATGATAATAGCAGTGTACCCACAGCTAAATACCCCCCTCACTCCCCTCGGAGCGAGTTCTTTCTGCGAAATTTAGGGATTCCTGTCTTTTGCTTATATTGTCTCCTATGGAGATGGAATGATATGGGGCTTTCTACTTCTTACGTATTCACTTCTACTTGAACCGTTCAATGAGCGTTGTAATAATCCAAAGGAAAATCTCCTTGCTCAGCACTAGTTAACTTATGGGGTGTCACATACCCTGCAGATAACAACCGCAGCAGCCACCAGTCTAGTCCCCTACCCATATAACTATTTCCAGTACGAAAATGATTAGACCTAAGGGAAGAGGAAAAATATTCATTCCTTGACTGTTATCACCCTTGTGTATGGCCAACCTTTCTAACTCCATTAAAACCTTCCCCCACTAAAGAGCCTGCACCTCCAATGTTTATGCTATCACCAACATGCTCTAGCATCCCATATTATTTGCCCCCATACCAACCTTTTGAAAGGGATAAACTGATTACGCTCCAAAAATACCACACAAGAAAGTTATCCTACCAATGGGAGAACATATGACACAAGGGGACATAGAGGCGATCCTCAACTGGCGCAAAGAAAGCAATAGTATAGAATAACATGATGTCCAGCATCGGTCATTCCATCAATCACATCGTTAATCCCAAGGCAAGATGCAGACAAATATGGACTTGATGGAAAAGAAGATGCCCGAGACGTCCAACCAACATGCCGAACTTATTCGAGCATTGGAACATAGACTGAAAATAATACAATTTGATTTATGTCCACTAGGAACATCACTATCTCTCTTCTTCAAACAACAAAGAAATGAGATAGAAGCCATCAAGGAGCAGACGTAGAGCCTGAAATACGATACTCCTAAGCCAAAGAGGATATCACCTTCTCCACCTATGCCTACTTCATTTCTAATGTGCTCACAGCCTTAATCCCCGCCGAAGCAAGAGAGCTTCATACATAAGTTCTTTTCTGGTATACCTTAAGCTTCCGAGCAAAAGGAAGAAGAAAAGTTTGACATAGCTAAGTTCATGTGGGAGAGAAAGGATGCAGTAGTGGAAGCCCAAAAGCAAGTCGAAGAAGCACAAAAAAGGCAAAAAAAAAATAAAGCAATGGACCCAGGAACCATGATGATTATTATATACAACACCCACAAAAAGAAAAACACCACCTCAAGATACATCTACTTCAACTGCAGCAAGGACCCAGTCTCTCCATGCTCTAACCTTTGATGACTATATAAAATCATCACCAGAGTAGATAAAATGAAGATAAAGCATGGGATGATATGATCAGATCTATTAATGAAAAGGACTAACAGACCAAAAATCATGGCCTCCCCAAACCTGAACCAATCAAATCAGATCACCAGGTTCCAGAGCTTTACGCCTTAAAAGAGGACAGTCCAACTAATGATAACATTAGGGCAATCGATGAACACTTTAGATCAACGAACAGTAAGATAAAAGTATATCAGAGTCTGAAGTTCCATCCGACAAAGATCTCTAATGTAAAGAATAACTAGAAAGTATCATGTTAGAGTTCTCAATTGAGGATAATTATCCCTCAAAAGGATACATCCAGGATAGTGAGGGTTCACCATCAACTGATTCTGAGGAATATGTTGACGATTCCCAGGAATATATGGAAGAAATAGTAGAATCATCACTAACATCAGATGAGGAGGACTATCCCCTACTCTTCATGAACCAGGACAAAGAACCTGAAGTCTCTGAAGTAAATGATAAAGATGATGCCATAATAGAGGATCCTATCCCAGAACAAAGGCCAGAACCAGCAACCACTTCTCCAAGGCACAGCTTTCACACTTTCTCCCTTGACGATGTCAAAGTCTCATAGTAGCCCCAAAGGATATAAGACTTCTACACTTGGATGGTCACCTAGAATTTGGTCGAGTGTGAGAAATACATTATCCTGTCTGATATAACTTCAAGGTTCTCAGGCATTCTTAGGTATTGGTGGAACACAATATGATTGCAAGATCATAACTACTTTATCACATCCCAAGACTTCACAAGCAACCTGATCATTCTTACGGAAGTCTTCTATGGAATACTAGCTAACGAAGACAGAAGATGCAAAGATAACTCTTTGAGATGAAATACATATTGTATGACATGAATGTCATCGATATCCATTTCCAGAAGATGCCAAGAATCTACTTTGAGCTAGGAGGAGACCCTAGTTTGAAGCAGGCATTCGTGTTATCACTGCCTAAGATGCTAGAAGGGCATACCAAGATATCATAGAAGAAAAATTCAAGACCATAAGTTCCTTGCACATTGGCTACATTAGGTAGGCGATCTTTTGACCACTGGGCAACATTTGCACAAAAGAGATGTGCTAAAATAGATCATCCAGAGCAATCGGGAAATTGACAGAGCATGTAGTAAGAGTGACCTAGTCACCAAGTCTGACTGTGTTTCTCAAGCCATCGAGCAAAATGGAAGGTCCATAAACAGTACAAGAGGTTCAAGCTGCCTAGACCTTCGAACGCAAGGTCAAGGATGACCCGGTGCACCAAATACTTCAGGAGTAGAAGTGTAGGCAACCATGACAAGAGAAATTTGTGCTTTCTATGCAATAAACCTAGAAAATTTGCCAAAAACTGCCCATAGTCCAAAAGATCAATCAACACCCTTCAACTATTCAATAAAATAGTAAACCACACAAGCATCTATCTCAGTAGAGATGACGACCTAGAGTCTTTCTTCTCTATGGAGGATGAAATAACGGGCAAAACACACTTCTCTGTAGAAGTGTATGAAGTAGAAAAGGAGGATGGCAACACCACTGATGAATCTGGCCACAACGTCTACTAGACATCCAAACAAGGGAAGAACAATAAGGTTGACACCTTGCATATTCAACTGGCTATCTTCTCATCCAAATGGCATAAGCCGCTGCATGCAATCGAACTCATGTATATAGGGGCCGCACCATCCATCCTTAACCTAGTAATCTTATTGGATGATAACTGGATTTCTTACTTCTAGAACTGCATTACTCCATCAAGAGAAATCCTAATGACCAAGCAAATCACCAAGCACCCGATCGTGATTGAGTTCTGACTGGGCATATAATTCAGAACAAAGCTCCTTGGTTTAGCCATCCCCAGAAGAGAGCCTCATTGTTGGGTTCGATATTTACAAGTCACTCAAGGATCACCCTAAGGTCAGAACAAGGGGAATAACTTTTACGAAATAGTTCGAGCAATATACCACTACCTCCTTGTTATTCCATTTCTCCAGTGAAAACATCAACTCTGGAAATCCCACATCCATCTCAATGATTAGAAGGTCACTAACACCTCTAAATGGAATAGCAGACCACCCACCAAAATTGTTCACTCGCTTCAAGGATCCCTTCAATCTGTCAATCATGCTGGAAAGAAGGACATTTTATGAACTCCAATTGTTCAAAAAATATGGAGGATTCATCCTCAAACCTTTTGGAGTACACTCGGAGTACCCATTCTGCCATGACTTCATCCTCATGATAGATGATTTCACCTAGGAACTCCTATGGCTATTTTGGTACCTATGTCATCAATACCAGATCCTTTTGGAGTTCAAGTGTAACCTGTTCAGGGATTTTGATAGAATCACATCACCCTTGCAGAAGTTCTTACTTTGGTTTTGACCTAGGTGATGGTGGATGCATTAATTCAGAGATTCCTATGAGGCCAAAATTTTCATGTTGCACAAGTCAGTGAAGATAATCAACAAATAGATCCAGGCTACACTAAAAATTTTCCTATGTTGGAAATTCCCTGTATCTATTCTATCCTTGGAAGATAAGTACCATGAAGCACAAAGAATCATCTTCCAATAAAATAGATGCATTCCAAAAAAGATACGGCCCAAAAAAGAAGCACGATGGAACTAAACCAAAAACTACCCTCATCGGGAGGAGGTCTGACAAGCGGCTAAGAAATACAAGATTCTATACAAGATCATCGAATATCAGGTCACTCAAAAAATGACAAGCACCAGGCTGAATCTTCTACCATAAAAATGGGATCACAATGTTACAGGACCATTAAGCAAGAACAGATACTTCACCAAATCACTTAAGAGTGGTCTTGAGTATAGAGAATTGAGCAGGAAGAAACAAGGCATTGATTAGTAGATAGAAGAAGGATACGCATGCTTGCCAATAACATCTTGAACCTCTGCATACTCTGATACTACCCGATGACATATGCAAGTTTCACCACACCAAAATTACTACCTCTACCAAAGTTACCACGTACCCAAATTACCAACAAAAATTACCTTAGCTTTCTTGCCATGTTTACCCCAAAGCTTCATCACTAAGTGAACCACAATCCTTTGCTACCAAGCTTACCCAAGCTTTGTCCCCGATTCAACCATAATCCTTTGGCACCAAGCCTATCATAAATTTGTCCATAAGCTAGCCGCAATACTTTGTCACCAAGTATCCACGCCAACAACTTATCCACCTGCTTGAAAGTCGCCTATAAGTAGCTTACACGTGCTTGCATGCTGCCAACAAGTAGCTTACCCACTAGCTTGCCAAATGTCTACAAGTAGCTTACACACCTGCTTACAACCACCTACAAGTTGCTGACTGACCAGTTTGCACATGTTGTCACATGCCAACATCATGCTTTTGTTTTAGTAGTCTCTATTCACATGTTAGCTAGGGCCCAAATTGAATAAATTAGATAAAGATAGTATGTCTTGATAGGACTTACTATTTTTAGATAGATTTATTATTTTTAAAATAAGGTAGAGCCTATCTGTTCCTAAAATGGTGTGCTACGTATGAATTTTTTTTAATTTTAGAGTTGATTTATAATGCCAACCTTCTCCTATAAAAGGAAGGCCATGTCTGAAGATAGATACATCAGACACACTATAGAAAAATCATAGAAACTTAAGACAAGTCCTTAGTGTAGAGTCTCTCAAAGTTAGTACACTTTTGTAAATACACTTTCTGTCAGAATAATATAAGTGTTGGCTACACTTTCTCTTGTTCTTCTCTCTTAAGGGGGAGGGGGGAGGGGAGATGGGTTGTTCGGTCCCATAGTCTGAAAGGATCAGAGAAGGGGTTAAGGTGACACTCCGACGAGCTCTGCTCATCGGGAAACAAATGACTCTGTAGATTACACAATATCAACTAGGCACTACTACAACAGTTAATGTTTGCCCATGCATCGGTAGTTGTGATTATAATAGCCATAGGAAATAGAACCAAGCAAGGTAAATTGCTATGGCTAGGAGACTTAAGGAGGGACATATTGAAGGGCATTGTAGGCTAGGGAGAGCCGCTCAAAGCCTATATGGAAATACCAAAAAAATTCAAAAAAATATGTTGTATACTTTACTGCTTGGTTAGTTAGGTCGTTATTGTGCTCAAAAGCCAGTAGACTTAGGATAGCAAGTTGCCTATTATGAATGATATTGCTAAGAATGTTGTGGTAGTGGTGCCTGAGGTGATCTTGCATGGCATACCACCTATAACTTGTCCAAGCCATTGAGGTCCTGATCCCACCGATCCTGTCCGTGGTGTCCTTCTGACCCTGTGCTCATCTCCTTGTACCCTACATGGTATTAGATCCAACCACTTCTCTATTATCCCGAAGGGAGGAACAAGGTCTTTATAAGGTCTATCTCTAATGTTATACTGCCAACTTTACTTATTCAGTCATTTACTTTCAGTTGTGTGTTTACTTCGAGTCTATGTGTACTTTGAGTCCATAGCCATAAAAAACTCTCCACACTCTTTTATTCCAGTTCATGTGTTTAAATTTTGAGTCTTTAGCCATAATCACCGTACAATCTTTACATAAACTATTTTGAGTCTTTTCCTTAGAGCTTTAGAATAAATATCGAGTCTTTCCTTAGAGCTTTAGAACAAATACGTGTGTGTGTGTCTTTATAGTCAAAAAATCCAAAACTATATCTATTTCAGAGTCTTTAACGTCTTAGTCTAGTTCTTGTAAATTGATGTCTTTACCTTCAAAGTTGAGTATTTGTAAGTCCTTTGCCAAGTTAGAGATGACTCCTACCCAGAGCAGAACTCTCTCTTGCAAATAAGACTATCTCTATGAAGTAGATGTGTTACGCTCAGAAAAGAAAATATCCTCCATATATCTACCTCTATTGAACCCATATTCTTTCTTTGCCAGAAAGACCTGTAATCCTTGGTTGCAAATCCACTCCCTAGTCCAACATAAACCTAAAGGAGTGAAAGAATACATTGTTGCCTTAAAACATGACCAGTACCCTATTCTTGTGACCCAAGAAGAACAGTTCATCACACTACAGATGCCAGAAGAATTTTCATGCTAGTGGAAAAGCTTGGGGTTCACTGAATGTTCTCAGAGTTACATTGATGTATCATGGAAGAAAAGGCTAGCCCATAGTGGTGCATTTTTCCCTCTTGGATCCCAATACAATGAGTACTAACATGCTAATTTGGGCAATTCTAAAATCACCCTCAATGTCGGGACTGTGTTCTTCACGATTTATCCCAACTTCAACATTTCCCTACATGATCTGTACCTCATGGAGGCGTTGAAGATCTAGTTCTAGATACTCAAAGCTCCACAAGCTAAAGATGTATCTAGGCTACTCTACATACTAGCTAGCTTGGTGAGGTCAGAAACATGCCATGGACCTATCACTCCTGATGGCTAATATGCCATCTTCCTAGACATAGACGCCACCAATAAAACTACTCATCAGTGTACCCAGATCCCTAGAAATATTAGCCAGGAGGAGCTCATCAACATTCTCCCTACCTCATGGGTCATAAACTATGAAATGTTGAGAAATCCCCTCACTCTCTCTAGTCCACTGAGCCTGCTTTCACCAGAAAACCGAATGAAATAGTTGCCATAAGTTTTGACCACTCTCACCTCTAAAAGCTTCGAACATATGGTACAGATTGCGATAGCAACAACATGTAGAACTAGATTCGTCGGTTTGATCATGATGGCTAAGCAATCAAATGGTTTAAGTTCCCCATTTTCAAACATATACCATGGGACTTAGACTGTAACTTTCAGTTATGTCAAGAAGATAAAGATGATAATAATAGCAGGGAGGATGACTATTTCTAGTATGAAGATGATTGGAAGCCAAGGGAAGAGGATAAATATCAATTCCTTTTCTCTTATAACCCTCGTGAGTGGCCAGCCTTGCCAACTCCATTAATAATGTCCTTGCGAACCCAAGGCCTGATCTACTATACCAACTAAGCCAACTGGGACTCGTTCTGAGCCTGACATTGTACCAAGGCCTAAATAGACTCCACGAATATACATACCACACTCACGGGCGGAGGACATATCCGCATAACCTTTGGTATAATGAAAGATATGGAAATAGGCCCTATCTCTATCTCATCACCTATTGGTGGGGCTATCTCAAGATCAAAAGCAGAAGTAAGGGAAGCCTTAGGATATGAAGGCTCGACAAACACCTCTTGAAGTCTGATGGTGGGATGTGGTGCTCGCCGAGGTACAATAAGATACTTATTGGACTTTATTAGGCCAGCATCCTATGTATACTACACATCAATCATCAAGTCGATGTTAGAGATAATCTCTATCCCCACATCAATGCATAGCCTGTGGACTAGGGAAGGAAAAGGAATGGGACGTTGACCTCCATAATACCCGATCGTAGATCTTCTCAATAATACAACAAGCAAAATCAATATTATAAACAACTATGATGTTGGCTACTAGTATAATGCAATCTAGCGCAAGTGTCACTGCTAAAAAATGGGGCCAAAATAACAGACAAAAGAGACAGACTACATCAGTTTTTCATCAAAGTCGATGGGAAAGCGACACAGTCCATTCCGTCACTTTTTTGCTTGACGTTTTTATGAAAGCAACGGACTGCGTCGCTTTTCTTGTATCATCAATTTTTAAAATTTATATTTTAAAAAAAGTGTCGGACGTAGAGTCACTGTTTGTCATATTTTTTAAAAAAATTATTTAAGAAAATTTAAAAAAAGTGATGGACGTTGGGTCCCTGTCAGTCGCTATTTTTGAAAATTTATGTTTAAAAATTTTTTAAAAACCGATGGACACAGGATCCCTATCCATTGATTTTTTTAAAAAATTAATTAAACGAATTTTAGAAAAGCGACGGACATAGGGGAGCTATTTGTCACTTTTTAAAAAACTCATTTAAAAAAATTAGGAAAGCGATGGACATAGGGGCCCTATCCATTGCTTTTCTGGAAAATATTTTTAAAAAAATTGCAGAAAAGTGATAGACTTGGGGACCCTGTTTGTCGCTTTTTCTGTAAATTTTTAAATAGTAGAAACCTCCAGTTTCTGCTGCCCACCTGCACTATAAAAAGTAATAAATTTCAGCCCAAAAAAGCAATCCAATAGGAGCACCAAATTCAACATACAAAATACATAACACCAACTAAAATGCAAAATTACAATGTTTTAAACTAATGCAAAGTTCAACAAAATATTATAAAGTGTCCAAAACATAACTAAAGTGTCCAAAACCTAACTAAATTGTCCAAAATATAACTAAAAGGAACCTAAGGACTATCTTCAACAAACTCATAATCACTCTCATCAGATTCGAGAGCGGAAGGACGCCATGCATGCCGACAGACGAGGTTGATGTCACGACCCAAGCTTAGGACCTAGATGTAACCGGCGAATGGGAAACTCGAAGAAACCCCAAACAGGCCTCGTAGCATATTATTGCACATCCTTGGTCATGGAATCAATGTAAAACAATGTAAGAAACATAAATAAGGGGAACTGGTACTATGGGAGAGACTCATATTTGAATATCTTAAATATCATAAGTAAGTCAAAGATCAAGCTTGATACTTAAGTTTCCCAACAACACCTCTATCATAGGACTTAATGGGGGCAAAGAGAAGCAACTGGGCTCACCCTCATAGTAAAAGTATACCGAAAAGAAGGATAGTCTTAAATACATAGCTTAAGAACATAGATATTGTCCTCACACATAAGGACTTACCAACTAGCTTGAATGGATACCACTAGCCACGTGGAGGATGATGATGACCAATTGAATCTCCTGTTCCTACATGGTAACATCATGTAGGCATAGAGTATGCGTTAGTATGTTTAAATGCACTAAGTATGTAGGATGCAATGATATAAGAGATAGGGATCATAATCAAAATGCATAACAATAGGCAATAGGCACAATATAACAATATTGCATATATGATCAATGCTTAAATAAAGCATGCTTAAGTAACTCATACTTATATAGGATAGCATATGTGTAGAAAAAACCAAGCTAGATTTCCAAATGAACAACCCTTTGGTAGGTTAGTGATGATGCCATCCCATCACTTAGGTGGATGAGTACTAACCCTCATCGAGGTTGGTGATAATGCTGCCCCATCACCAAGGTAGATGAGTACTAACCCTCATCTAAGTTGATGAGTACTAACCCCCAAATC
>JAOTQJ010012768.1:0-17745 GCA_025642045.1 Solanum sejunctum | reverse complement strand
CCCACACCCACATGTATCCACAGACCTCTATACACAGAAACCGGATCATAAGACGGGACAGGGCCCCGTCATACCCTCGAATATATATACAAATGCAAAGTATAGAAAATAAGAAAATATGTATATACCAACTGACTGCTCCCGAGTCAAGGGAGCACTTCAACGGTAGGCAAGGATCCTAAGGAGACGGCCCTCTAACCTGTTCGTCTGTACCTGCAGGCATGAACGCAGTCCCCGAAAGGAGGGGGTCAGTACGAAATGCGTACCAAGTATGTAAAGCGGAAAAATCTGAAATGTAAGTGAGAGTAATAATCCGAATAAGAAAATATAGAAGTAAAACCTGTATGTAAACATCAAAATAATTATTTATTCAAACATAAAAATAATGCACATCGGACGGGAATGATGGCGACCTCCAAACTCGCGCCATACCACAACATAACACCAGAAGTTTCAATCTCCTAAATCTCCAACACAAATCCCAACTGTAACATAGGTGAGCCGAGGCGAACAAAGGCCAAGCACTCACGTCACTGGATAGGTGAACCAAGGCGACGACGCCAAGCATTCATGTATCATAATGCATAAAGGTCATTATGCCCGTTTATTGAGCCGAGGCGACGGTTCCACGCACTCTCGTGAGCCGGGTCAAACTCGGCCCAGCACTCACACGTCATGAAACCATCCTATCCCAGCTCCTTATGTCTCCAAGCTAAGCAAAGTCGGTCCATGGACAAACCGGCCCGCCGTATCCAACCTACTTAGGAATATATATATATATAACCATATATGCGCACAAAATAATCGGCCCGGGAATCGATAAACGAGGCCAAATGGGTGCGAACAAAGTCATGAGAATCATCTGCATAAAAACTAGTTTCAAACACTTAGCAATATGCAAAATATTCACTTTTGAAATCAAATTGTCATTCTTTTCTGAGATTTTGCCAAAATTGCTCGAATTCACATTTAGAGGAAATTTCGAAACAAATTAAACTTATAGCTTTCCAACTCTCTAATTTCGATCAAACGAACACTGGTCATGGGTTAAAATCTCAAAAATTTAAGATGAAGTAAATTTATCAGAAGATTGGCCAAAAATGAGCATAGATTATTTTCAGATCCAAATTCTAAAGGAAAGGGACTTTTCAAATGTACAACATTGAATAAGCTTACTAATTCATGTCAAAGGGTAGAAAATCTTTGCATACCTCAATTTCGCTTGCCAACTAGCTCCAATGTAAGGTCACTCCAAACTTAGACTCCCGGACGTTCAATGTCTACATAATTACAATAACTCCAACAATTAATATCCATATCGAGCCTTAATTCCTAACTTTTTCGTTCTAAATTTATAAAATTTTTGGCAGCATTTCCCCTTAAAATACACTGCCCCGAGAATTCAACTCAGCTCAAATAATCAGTCAACAACAATAACAACAACAAGCCATAACATCAATAAACCTTTTCAAATACCACCGCAACATCAAAACGCCACAAAACGCTATTGCGATGTAAATAGTAAAACAGGGCAGCAGTGATTCAAACTTATATCTACCATATTCAAGCCTTCCGATATACTCCAAAAACCACAATACATCATCCCAAAGCCCAACGCAAACCCCCGACGCTAAAACATAACATTATACCACCGACGGTACTCCAATTCAAGCTAACGTTCATGTAATCTTTTGAATAGTTTTCTAACACTTCCATCACCCCATAAAGACTATTTCCATGCCAAATAAACACAAATACATGACAACAATTCAATATATAGCAATATGGAAATTTGTTCCCAATTCGACCACAAATTTGAAATTCGTAATTCCATTAACAATCAATCCTATTTTCGCGTTTACCTTCATTTTAACACATTCCTAACACCTTCACAACCTTTAATTAACATAAACAAAGATAAAAATTAACATACATTGCAATCCTTCACTACACCCAAAACCTTCGTAGCCGCTTAACTACGCATTTTCTTGGCCAACCAACGCCACCATGCTACTTAAGAGCTTCAATATACCGAGCTTGAAGCATCAAATAATTGAAAACACGAAAAAATAGATTTTTTTTTGAAAGTTACTGTAGCAACCCGAGAGGTGCTACAATTTTGCTCTAATTTTTGCTTCAAAATTTTTCTAAGTATAGACTTGTTGATCTTGTGCAAAGTAGAGGCTTGTATATATAGACACCAAGTATACCACTTGGAACAATCAACAGCTTACATATATACTTTGACCCCACCTCAAATTATCCTTAGGGACCAAATTTAGAAGAAATTTTGCATTCGGTCCCAAACTTTATTAAATCGAGCTAATTAAGGACTTTCGGGCTTTAAGTTAAGTTTCGAGTTCTAACAATGTATGAGCATGATTATTTAAATTCCTATAGGCATGATTCTAATGATCAAGAAATATTTAAAAATTTTAAACCTCAAGCATGTCTTCTAGAGAAAGTCGTTTTAAACTAAAACATGATTTCTAATAGACGTATTAATTATCTTACAAGGCATGACTTCTAAAAAAAAACATCCTAGTATATGATTTCTCGAATATAATATATAAGCATGACAAGCCTTATATTTTTTCTAAATAAATAGATATCAGAAACATGATAAAAAAATAATATTATTGAACGAGTTTTAATCCTCTAGGAATGATATCTATAATATTATTATTTTATTTAAAACAAAGAAAAGAAAATATTTGTTAAACATGCAATCCACACATAACTTATTATGATGATGATGATTAATTTCTAGATTAAGATTGTCTATATGAAACACCACAATATAAATTAATTTAGCAAATAAAAAATAAAACTAATAAAAAAAGACAGAAAATTGTTAGCACGTAATTTCTCCTCTCCTTTTTACTAGATTCTCATTTTCACTATATATATTTTATTACAGTATTACAACTTTAAAGAAAAATACAAAAATAGTAGAGCATAATAAGACTTCAAGGTCATCCTCTTCCCCTTCCCCAGCGACTTTGCACGTCTTGAGTGAACTAAAAATCTTGCTAAAAACAAATACTATGTGAAATATTATATGATAATTTAAGAGAAACCAAATAAAAACCTACATACAAAATTGAAATGTGTCCAAAACTATCACATAAATTTCTATACACATTGTAGAATCAACACCCAATCCTTGACAAATCAAGTTCACAAGAATCTCATGGATTCCGAGCAATGCTTGTATCATGGAGGGCAATGCAAGAACAATTACGAACCAGCAACAGAGATGAAGATAAAAGTAAACCAACATGATAGTATAGTGATGTTCAATTGTATTGTGAAGTTGATCCAATGCAACAAAAGATGAAAGTCTTTTATTTTATTTTATTTTTCAAGAAAGAGAGAAGAATTGCAGAGAGGATGGAGTATTGAGAGTAATTGTAAGAGTATCTATTTTTTTTTCCATATGATGTTATCTCTGTTATCAAAGAATGGACAAGAGTCTTATATAGTAGGAGTTAAAAAGGAAAACAGAAGGCAATCAATCAATCAAACAATTATACTCTTACTAAAAATAAAAGAGTAAAATAATATGAAATCAATTAATATATATTCTACCAAACTTTACTAAAAATATATCAGCAAAAAATACTTCATACAGAAGAGAGAAATCAAGCTTCTAATCAATCAATATTATAAAAGACAATTAGACACTCTTTCATATATTTCACATGACAATACAAAGCAAGGAGAAATAATTAAATATATCAACACTATTATAGCATAATTCAAGCAAGGAAGTCTTTCATATAAAAGGAAAAGATAGAATATATATTATTACATAAAGGTAAGAATAAGGATTATATCCACATATTAGACTTAAGTATATGTATGAAATTGAACCAATATTACAGTTAGCAGAGAAAGAAAAATTATTTCACAGATAACAGGAATTAAGGGAGGAGAATCAGTTGGTTCAAATCTGTAGAGAAAAAGTAAAGTTTACCATACAGGGATAGCTAAAACGTATTCAGTAATCAAGAAAATTAGGTAAACAATTAAGCACTCTAAATTTTTATAAGCAAGAAAAATACTAGAATATCCTAATCCTAATAGAGAAACCAAATCACTTAGGAGCAAAATAATATTTTCAATTATTCAATAGACAAACAAAAATAGAGATTTTACCAAAAAACCATAAACTAATTTTAGGACAAGCCTATCAAAAGGAAATCAATATTCATCATTTCAATAGCATGTAATCAAGATGAATTCTTAAAAAAAAAACATATAATTCATAATTAGAAATTTGTGAAGATGGAAAATATGCAATAATATGAGTTAAAATCAAATCGAAATTCATTCGATTTTAAATTTTTGGGCTACCATCTGGATAAGATTTTTTAGTGAATTTTTGAGGTTTCATGGTGCCTTTCCGATGAAAAAGAAGGACAAAAGGAGGGGAATCGGGGGGGATGGAAAGGAGAAAAGAGGGGCGATGTTTGGGGCTATTTTCAGGTGAATTTTCATGGTATTTTCGGGGTCATTTGGTGGCTTAAAATAGGTTGTTATGGGGGTTGTTTTTGCTAGTGGTTGGTTTCACCGGCGAAAGGAGGACGGAGAAGGGTCATTCAGTGTTTTTTGGCGAATGATGGGAGTGGGGTTTCGGGTAGCCATTTTCCGGTAAGAGGAGGGGTTGCCAGCGGGTTTTTGTTAGTTGGAGATGATGGGAAAATGGGGAGAATGGAGAAATTGGAGGTCATTTGGTCCGGTATTATCGCGACAAGATGGAGGGGTTAAAAGAGGTGTCATGAAGGGGACATAATAATATATGTCAACATTGATCATATCATCCCATGCTTTATCTTCGTCTGTTTGTTCTGGAGATGATACTTTGTAATCATCAAATCTTGGATGAGGAAAGGCTGGGTCTTTCTTGGAATTGCAGTAGATGCATCTTGAGTTGGTATTCTTCTTTTTACGAGTGTTGGATCTGGTAATCATCATGGTTCCTGGGTCCATAGTTTTTTTCTTTTTGCTTTTGACTGTACCTCTTTGGCCTGCTTTTGGGCTGCTGTTGCTACATCCTTCACCAAACTCTAGTTGTTCCTTTTGCTGGGAAACTTGTGGTGTATCAGAGAAGAACTTATGCATGAAACTCTCCTACTTCGACGGGGAGTAAGGTTATGAGCACATGGGAAATAAGGTAGGCCTAGTTGAAAAAGTTGATGTCCTACTTGGCTCGGGACTACCATATTTCATGCTCTGGATTTACTCCTTGAGAGTAGTGATCTCATTTCTTTGTTGTTCGAAGAAGTGAGATAGTGACGTTCCTGGCGGACATAAATAAAACTATATGGTTTTCAATCTGTATTCCAGTGCTCGAATAAGTTCGGAATGTTGGTTGGATATCTCCACCATCTTCTTTTCCATCAAGGCCATCTTGGTTTGCATCTTGCCTTAAGACTAGATGACTTGCTTAATGGAATGACTGATGCTTGACAATTCCTTATTCTAGACCATTGCTTTTTCTAATTTCAAATTGAGGGTAGCCTCTATGTTGTCTTGTGGCATATGTTCTCCCATTAGTTGGATAACTTTCTTGTGTGGTATTTTTGGATCATAGCTCAGGTTATCCCTTTCAAAAGGTTGGTATGGGGGAAAATCATATGAGGTGTTGGAACTTGTGGGTGATAACATGAACATTGGAGGTGCAGGCTTGTTTATGGAGGTAGGATTACATGGACATGATGACTTTTGTAGATTTTTGGGTTCATATGTAACATCGAAAGGTCATTTATTCAAGTAATCCTCATCCTTCATTATCTCATTATCCTAGCACTCCTGGCAGTCACAATCGATATCTCATGGTATGTGGCCCAAGAAGGGAAAGCATGACTAGTGGACACATTGACCATCCATATCAAACTACTCAATCCAATCATCGAAGTGGTAGGTATCAAACTCAAATGCAAGCTTTAGATCTGTAAGTTCAGGATTATCATCCAAGGGTTGGTACATATTGATGGAGAAGGTAGTTTTGTGGAACTTCTTGAGGTAAGAGTGTTTAAAGCTTTTGGAGACTGTTTCATAAAATTTTTTTGTGAAAGTTGGCTCAGTTGACTAGAGAGGTTGAGTGGGATTTCTTAACTTATCGTAGTTTGTGACCCATGAGGTAGGAAAAATGTTGACGAGCTCATTTTTGGCTGATTTGTCTAGAGATCTGGGTACATTGAGTTGTTCCGTTAGTAGTGTTTATGTTAAGTAAGAGAGCATATTGGACACTAGGGAGTGATAGGTCTATGGCATGGTTCTAAACTCGCAAAGCTAGCTGGTAGAGTAGAGTAGCCTGGATAGCATCTCTAGCTTATGGAGCTCCGAGTATCTAGACCTGTATCTTCAATGCCTCTGTGAGGTACAAATCGTGCAAGGACATGTTAAAGTTGGGATAGATTGCAACTAACATAGTCCAGGCATTGAAGGTAATCTCAAAGGTTCCCAAATTCGCATGTTGGTACTAGTTGTATTGGGTATCCAAGAGGGAAAGACACACCACTACGGTCTGGCCTTTTCTTCCGTGATGCATTAACGCAACTCTGACGGCACCAAAATGGATATGGGTGAACCCCAATCTTTTACACTGGCATGGAAATTCCTTTGGTATCTACAATGTGATGAACTGTTCTTCTTAGGTCGCACAAACAGGATGCTGGTCAAGTTTTGATACAACAACATATTCTTTCACTCCTTTAGGTTTACACTGGACTAGAGAGCATATTTGTAACCAAGGATTATAGGTCTTTTTGGCAAAGGCAGAGTATGGGTTCAGTAGAGGTAGATATGTGGAGGATATTTTCTTTTCTGAGGGTAACACGTCTACTTCATAGAGATAGTCATATTTGCAAGAGAAAGTTTTGCTCTGTGTAGGAGTCATCTCTAACTTGCAAAGGACTTACAAAGACTCGACTCTAGAGATAAAGACATAAATTTACAGGAACTACACAAAGATGGTAAAGACTATGAAACAAACATATTTTTGGAGTTTTTGGACTATAAAGACACATACACGTATTTGTTCTAAGGATCTATGGACAAAACTCGATATTTGTTCTAAAGAACTATGGAAAAGACTCAAAACATTATATGTAAAGACTATATAGATATTTATGGCTAAAGACTCAGATTTGAAACACACGAACTGGAATAAAAGAGCATGGAGAGATTTTTATGGCTATGGACTCAAAGTGAACACACAGACTAATGTAAACACATGATTTTAAGTAAATTACTAAATAATTAAAGTTGGCAGTATAACACAAGAGATAGACCTTATTAAGACCTCGTTCCTCTCTCTAGGGAGGACAGAGAAGAGTTTGGCTTTGATACCATATAGGGCAGCCAGGATCCAAAGTGGGGCTAGGCAAGCAACACGGACAGGACCTGCGGGATTGGACCCCGATGGCTCAAATACCTTACAGGTGGTGTGGGACCATATGCCATGCAAGATCACCTGAGGCATTCACTACCATAATGTTTTTAGAGTTCACGTCTATAATAAGCGGTATTCCATCCCAAGTTCGCTGGGTTTCTGAGCATAATAGTGACCTTACCGGTCAAGCTATAAACCACATGACAGTGTTTTTGACTTTTTTAGGCTTTCTACATAGGCTTTGAGCGTATCTCTCTAGCATATAGTGCCCTTTCAATTAGCCCTCCTCAAGTCTCCTTCTGGCCGTATTAGTTTACCTCGCTTGGTTATATTTCTAGATATTATTGTACGCATAACTAGCAGCATAACGGCAAACATTGGTACCATGTAGGGCAGCTAGAAGCCATAGTGGGGGCTAGGAGAGCAACACGGACAAGACCAGTAGGACCGAGACCCCAGCAGCACAAACAGGTTATAGGCAGTATGGTACCATATGCCATACAAGATCACTTGAGGCACTACTAACATAATATTTTCAGAGTTCATATCTATAATAGGAGGCATATTATCCCAAGTCCGCTGGATTTCTAAGCACAATAGCAACCTTACTGACAAAGCAGTAAACCACACAATAATTTTTTTGACTTTTTTGGGCTCTCCACATAGGCTTTGAGCAGTTCTCCCTGTCCTACAGTGCCCTTTAAACTTTGGCCTACTCAATCATCCTTCTGGTAATACTGATTTACCTCGCTTGGTTCTATTTTTAGATGTTATTATATGCACAACTAGCGGCATAAGGGCAAACATTAACTATTGTAGTAGTGCCTAGTTAATACTGTGGAACCTACTAAGTTATCAGTTTCCCAACAAGTAGAGCGCACCGGAGTGTCACCTTAGACCCCTCTCTGCTTCTTTCAGACTATGGGACTGAACAACCCATCCCCCTCCCCAGAAAGAAGAATAAGAGAAAGTTTATCCAACAATCATATTATTTAGATAGAAAGTGTATTTACAAAAGTGTAGTGACTTTGAGAGAATTTTCCAAGGATATTTCTCTTAGACTCTAGACCAAAGACTTGTCTTAAGCTTTCTATTATTTTATGTTGGGTCTAGGATGTGATGCCCTAACATAAGACTTGGCCTTCCTTTTATACGAGAAGGTTGGACTTACAAATTGACTCTAATATAAAAACATATTACACGTGGCACACCATCTTAGGAATGGAGGGGCCCTACCTTATTCTAAATGAAGTAAACCTATCTAAAAGTAGTATGTCTTATAAAGACAAACTATCTTTATCTAATTTATTCAAACCAATCACCTAATATGTAAATGGAGCTTATTAAAACAAAACACAAAACCAAAAGCATGATGTTGGCATGTGGTGATTTAGCAACTTTTAGGCGGTTGCAAGTAGGTATGTAAGATACTTGTAGATATCTGGCAAGCTGGTGGGTAAGCTACTTGTTGGTTACATGCAAGCATGTAATCCATCTTTATCTAATTTATTCAAATCGTGCCCCATCTAACATGTGAACAGAGCCTACTAAAGTAAAACACAAAAATAAAAGCATGATATTGGCACGTGACAGCATGTGCAAGCTGGTGATTCAACTACTTGGTGGCAGCTTTCAAGTAGGTGGCTAAGCTGCTAGTATGGATTTTTATGATGAAGAATTGTGTCTGGCTTGTGGACAAAGTTTGTGGTATTCTTGGTGGTAAAGGATTATGACTGACTTGGGGACAATGTTTGGGTAAGCTTGGTGGCAAAGGATTGTAGCTTACATGGAGACAAAGTTTAGGTAAGCTTGGTGGCAAAGGATTGCGGCTAACTTGGTGACAAAGCTTTGGCTAAACTTGGTGAGGAAGCCAAGGTAATTTTGGTAGGTAATTTGGGTAAGTGGTAACTTTTGGTGGAGTTGGTAATTTTGGTATAGTAAAACTTGCACATGTCATTGAATACCATCAGACTATATAGAGGTTGAAGGTGTCACCGATGAGTATGAGTATCCTTCTTATATCTACCAATTAATGCCATGTTTATTCCTGCTCAGCTCTGTGTTCTCAAGGCCACTTTTGAGCGATCTGGTGAAGTATTTGTTCCTGGTCAATGATCCTGCAACATTATGATCCCATTTTTATGGCGAAAGAATCAGCCTAATGCTAGTTGTCTTTTGGGTGACCTAATCTCTGATGATCTCATATGGAACCTTGTATAACATAATAGCTTATCGGACCTTCTCCCAATGAGGATGGTCATCATGTAGTTCTATCGTGCTCCTTCTTTGGGCCATATCTCCTTTGGGATACATCTATTTTGTTAGAAGATAATTCATTATACTTCATGGTACTCATCTTCCAAGGACAAAATAGAGACGGGGAATTTCCAATATAGGGAAATTCCTGATTGGGCCTGGACTTGTCTGTTGATTACCTTCACTGACTTGTGCAACATGAAAATCTTGACCTCATAGGAATTGCTAAAACAATGCATCCACTATCATCTTCGTCAGAACCAAAGTAAGAACTTCTACAAGTGTGGTGTCATTATGTCAAAATCCTTGAACAGGTTGCACTTGAACTCCATAAGGATATAACATTGGTGCATGAGTACCAAAACAACCATAGAAGTTCCAGGGGAAATCATCTACACTGAGAATGAATATATGGTAGAATGGGTACTCCATATGGACTCCAAAAGGTTTGAGCATAGATCCTCAATATTTTCTAAACAATCAGAGTTTATAGAACATCCATCTTTCCACTATGATTGATGGATCAAGGGTATCCCCAAAGTAGGTGAACAATTCCAGTGGGTAATCTGCCATTCCATCTGGAGGTGTTGGTGGTCATCTGATCATTGAGATGGACATTGTGTTTTCAGCATCAATGTCTTCACTGGAGAGGTGGAATAACTTGCAGACAGTGGTATATAGCTTGAACTGTTTCCTGAAAGCTAGTCCCCTTATTCTCATCTCGAGGCAATCCTTGAGTTGTGTGTAGATGTCAAATCCAGTGATGAGATCTTTTCTAGGGATTGCTGAACCAAGGAGTTTGGTTCTGAATTGTAAGCCTAGGAAGAACTCAATCACAATCGGGTGCCTAGTGATCAGCTTGGTCATTAAAATTTCTCTTGATGGAGTACTGAAGTTCTAGATGTGAGAAATTCAGTGATCATCGGGTAGGACTGCTGGGTTGAGGATGGATGATGTAAACCCTATATCCATTAATGCAATTACATGCACCGGCTTCTCCAATTTGGATGAGAAGATAGCCAGCTAAACGTGAGGGGTGTCAACGTCGTCGTTATTTCCTGGTTTGGATAATTGGTAGATGTTGTCCTCCTCTGCTGCTTCGTATATTTCTAGGTAGAAAAGTGTTTCACCCTTTTAGTTCATCCTTCATGGAGAAGATAGACTCCAGGTTATCATCTCATATGAGGTAGATGCCTGTGTGGTCTGCTATTTCATCGAACAGTTGGAGGGTCTTAACTGATCTTCTGGACTGCGGGCAGTTTCTTACAAAGTGTCCAAATTTGTTGCATACAAGCATCGATCTCTTTTGTCATGGTTTCCTAGACTCCTTCTCCTGAAGTATCTGGTATGCTAGCTCATTCTTGACCTTACGTCCGGAGGTTTGGACAGCTTAAACCTCCTATACTATTTATGGACCTTCCATCTTGCTCGATGGCTTGAGCATGCATAGTCAAACATGGTGACTAAGTCACTCCTACTACATTCCCTGTCAAGTGCCAAGTTACTCTAGAATATCTATCTGTTTCAAGACAGATCTCTTTATACAAATATTGTTCAGTGCTTGGAAGATCGCCTACCTAATGTAACCGATTTGTGGGGCAGTTATGGTCTTGAATGTTTCTTCTATGATCGTTATGGTATACCCTGCTAACATCTTATGTAGTGATGACATGAATGCTTGCTTCAAATTAAGGTCTCCTCCCAGCTCAAAGTAGATTCTTGCCATTTTCTAGAAATGGATATCGCTGACATTTCTTTCATACGACATGCATTTCATCTCGAAGAGCTATCTCTGCAGCTTCTCTCTTCATTTCCAGTATCTTCACAAAAGACTTTTATAAGGATGCCCAGGTTGCCTGTGAAGTCTTGGCATGTGAGGATGTAGTTGCAATCTTACAATCCTAGCATGTTCTACCAATCCCTGAGATTGCCGGAGAACCTTGAAGTGAACTCTGACAGGATTATATACTACTTCTCATGCTCAACCAAATTTTTGGTGACCATCTAAGTGTAAAATTCTTAGAACTTTTAGGGAACTATCAAACATTGACATCATTGAGGGTGAAAGTGTGAAAGTCGGTTCTAACGTGCTTTAGGGATGTGGTCTCTGGTTCTGGCCTACATTTTGGTATGGGATAGTCTGTCATACCGTCCTTAACATCGTTTACTTTGAGACTTCAGGTTCTTTATACTAGTTCATGAAGAGTAGGGGATAGACCTCCTCATCTGATGTTAGTGATGATTCTGCAGTTTCTTCTACAGATTGGTGGGAATCAGTTGAAGGGGAATCTTCACTATCTTGGATGTATCTATCTGAGTGATAATTATCCTCAGTTGAGAACTCTGTGGTGATGGTTTCTAGCTGTTCATTGTATCGGAGATCTTTATTAGATGGAACTTTAGACTCTGAGGTTGTTTCATCTTGTTAGTCGTTGAATCTGAAGTGTGCATCGATTGCCTTGAGGTAATCATTAGTTGGACTATCCTCTTTCAAGGCATAAAGCTCCAAAACTCATGATCAGATTATTTAATCGATTTAAGTTCGGGGAAGCCATGGTTTTTAAGATGCCAGTCCTCTTCATTGACAGATCTGATCATATCATCTCATGCTTTATCTTCATTTATTTGTTTGGGAGATGATACTTTGTAATCTTCAAAGCTTGGACAGGGAATGACCAGGTCTTTCCTGCAGTTGTAGTAGATGCACCTTGAGGTGGTGTTCTTCTTTTTACGAGTGTTGCATCTGGTAATCATCATGGTTCCTGGGTCTATAGCTTTTTTTTTTTGCCTTTGACTATGCTTCGTGAGCCTGCTTTTGGGCTACTATTGCCATATCCTTTCTCTAGCACACAAACTTAGCTATGTCAAACTCTGGTTGTTTCTTTTGTTGGGAAGCTTGAGGTGTACCAGAGAAGAACTTATGTATGAAGCTCTCCTGCATCGGTGGGGAGTAAGGTTGTGTGCACATGGGAAATAAGGTAAACCCAGTTAGGGAAGTTGATGTCCTCCTTGGCTCAGGACTACTATATTTCAGGCTCTGGATTTGCTTCTTGAGGGTCGTTATCTCATTTCTTTGTTATTCGACGAAGTGAGATAGTGACGTTCCCGATGGATATAAAGCAAACTGTAAGGTTTTCAATATGTGTTCCAGTGCTCGAATAAGTCTAGTATGTTGGTTGGACATCTCTGTCATCTTCTTTACCATCAAGTCCATCTTTGTTAGAATCTTGCCTTGAGACTAGACGACATGCTTGATGGAATGACCGATGATGGACAACACCTTTTTCTGGACCATTGCATTCTTTGATTACCAGTTGAGGGTTGCCTTTATGCTGCCTTATGGCATATGTTCTCCCGTTAGTAGGATAACTTTCTTGTGTGGTATTTTTGGAGTGTAGCTCAGGTTATCCCTTTCAAAAGGTTGGTATGGGGGAAAATCATATAAGGTGTTGGAGCGTGCTGGTGATAACATGAACAATTGAGGTGCAGGCTCATTTGTGGAGGTAGGATTTGATGGAGATGATGACTTTTGTAAATTTTTGGGTTCATATGTAATAGTGAAAGGGGGTTCATTCCAGTGATCCTCATCCATCATTATCTCATCATCCTGGCACTCTTGGAAGTCACAGTCGATGTCCCATGATAGGTGGATGATGAAGGGATAGTGTGACTAGTGGACATACTTACCATCCATATCAAACTGCTATATCCACTCATCAAAGTGGTAGGTACCAAACTCAGATGCAAGCTTTGGATCTGTAAGGTATGGGTTATCATCCAAGGTTTGTTCATATTTATGGAGAAGGTAGTCTTGTGAACCTTCTGGAGATGAGAGTGGTCAAAGATTATGGCGACTGCTTCATCGAATTTTCTGGTGAAAGTTAGCTCAGTGGACTAGAGAGGTTGAGGAGGGTTTCTTAACTTCTCGTAGTTTATGTCCCATAAGGTAGGGAGAATATTTACGAGATCCTCCCTCCTGATTTGTCTAGGGATCTGGATTCGTTGAGTCATTCTGTCGGTGGCATCTATGTTTAGGAAGAGAGCATTTTGGCCACCAATGAGTGATAGGTCCATGGCATGGTTATGAACTCGCCAAGCTAGCTAGTAGTGTAGAGTTGCCTGGATAGCATCTCTAGCTTGTGGAGCTCCAAGTATCTAGACCTAGATCTTCAACACCTCCGTGAGGTACGGATCGCACAGGGATATGTTGAAGTTGGAATAGATCGTGATAAACATAGTCCCCGCATTGAGGGTGATCTTAGAGGTGCCTAAATTCTCTTGGTACTTGTTGTATAAGGTATCCAAGAGGGAAAGACGCGCCACTACGGGCTGTATTTTTCTTCCATGATACATCAAGGCAACTCTGACGACACCAAAATGGATATGGGTGAACCCAATTCTTATCTACTGGCATGGAAATTCATCTGGTATCTATAATGTGATAAACTATTCTTCTTAGGTCACAAGAATAGGGTGCTAGTCAAGTTTTGATGCAACAACATAGTCTTTCACTCTTGTGGGTTCAAGTTGGATCAGGGAGCGTATTTTCAACCAAGTATTACACTCATGAGGTTCCAGAGCTTTATGCCTTGAAAGATGACAATCCAACTGATGATTGCCTCAGGACAATCGATGCACACTTCAGATTTAACCACCCACAAGATGAAACCACCTCAGAGTCTGAAGTTCCATCTGATGAAGATCTCTAATGCAATGAACAGCTAGAAACCATCACCTTAAATTTCTCAACTAAGGATGATTATCTCTCAAACTGATACATCTAAGATAGTGAAGATTTCCTTTAATTGATTCCCAGGAATATGTGAACGAAACTATAGAATTATCACCAATATCAATTGAGGAGGATTGTCTCCCACTCTTCATGAACCAGTACAAAGAACTTGAAGTCTCCAAAGTAAATGACGATGAGGATAGCATGACAGAGGATCCCATCCCAGAATGATGGCCAGAAGTAGTGACCACATCTCCAAAGCAAGTTAGAACTAGCTTTCACACATTCACCCTTGACGATGTCAAAGTCTCATAGTGGCCTCAAAGAATCCAAGACTATTACAATTAGATGGTCACCAAGAATTTGGTTGAGTGTGAGAAGTACATGATCTTATCAGAGTTCACTTTAAGGTTCTACAACATTCTCAGGGATTGGTGGAATACGCTAGGATTGCAAGATCGCAACTACTTTCTCACATCCCAAGTCTTCACAAGCAACCTGAACGTCCTCATAGAAGTCTTCTATGAAGATACCGACCAACAAAGAGAGAAGCTGCAGAGATAGCTCTTCAAGATGAAATGCATGTCATATGATAGAAATGTTATCGATAACCATTTTCGGAAGATGCCAAGAATCTTCTTTGAGCTAGGAGAAGACCCTAATTTGAAGTAGGCATTTGTGGCATCACTGCCTAAGATGTTAGCAGGGCATGCCATGACAACCAAAGAAGAAAAATTCAAGACCATAATTAGCCGACACATCTGTACATTAGGCAAGCGATCTTCTAAGAGATCTGTCCTGAAATAGATTGTCCAGAGAAATGCGGCACTTGATAGGGAATGTAGTAGGAGTGACTTAGTCACCAAGTCTGACTGTGCATGATCAAGTCGCCAAGCAAGACGAAAGGTCCATAAATAGTATAGGAGGTTCAAGCTGCACAGACCTCCGGAAGTAAGGTCAAGAATGACCCAGCACACCAGATACTTCAGGATAAGAAGTCCAGACAACTATAACAAAAGAGACTTTGAGAATAAAGAGCTTAGCAAGAAGAGACATGGTGTCTATTGGTGGATGGAAGAAGGATAATCATGCCCGCCAGCGAAACCTTCAACCTCTACATAGTTCGATGTTATCCAATAACATATGCAAGTTTCACCATACCAAAATTACCACCTCCATCAAAAGTTACCATTTACCCAGATTACCCACCAAAATAACCTCAGCTTCCTCACCAAGTTTACCCAAAGCTTTGTTATGAAGTTAGCAGGAATCTTTTTCCACCAAGCAAACTTTGTCCCCAAGTAAGGTGAAATCCTTTGCCAGCAAGATTATCCAAACTTTGTCCCCAAGTTAGCTGTAATCCTTTGACACTAAGAATACCACAAACTTTGTCCAAAAGCCAGCTGCAATTCTTTATCACCAAGAATCCACACCAGCAGCATACTCACCTGCTTGAAAGTCGCCTAAAAGTAGCTTGCGGACCTTCTTGCATACTACCAATAAGTAGCTCACCCACTAGCATGTTACATGTCTACAAGTAGCTTACACACCTGCTTGCAGCCGCCTACAAGTTGCTGAATCACTAGCTTGCACATGCTGTCACATGCCAACATCATGCTTTTGTTTTTGTATTTTGTTTTAGTAGGCTCCGTTCACATGTTAGGTAGGGCTCAGTTTGAATAAATTAGATAAAGATAGTTTGTCTTGATAAGTCTTACTATTTATAGGTGGGTTTACTATTTTTAGAATAAGGTAGAGCCCATCCAAGTTTGTCTTGATAAGTCTTACTATTTTTAGGTGGGTTTACTATTTTTAGAATAAGGTAGAGCCCATCCATTCCTAAGATTGTGTGCCATGTGTGATATGTTTTTATGTTATAGTTAGTTTGTAAGGCCAACCTTCTCCTATAAAAGGAACGCCAAGTCTTAAGTTAGGGAATCACATCCTAGACCTATCACATCCAAAACATATCCTAGACCCATTACATCTTAGACCTAATCATAAACCCAACACAATATCTTAGAAAACTTAAGACAATTCCTTATTCTATAGTCTAGAGTCTGAGAGAAATATCCTTACAAAATTCTATCAAAGTTACTACACTTTTGTAAATACACCTTCTGTCTGAATAATATAATTATTGTCTAAACTTTCTCTTGTTCTTCTTTCTGGGGAGAGGGATCCATTGTTCAGTCTCGTAGTCTAAGAGGAGTAGGAAGAGGTCTAAGGTGACACTTCGGTTAGCTCTGCTCGTCAGGAAATTGATGACTCGGTAGGTTACACAATATCAACTAGGCACTACTACAACAGTTAATGTTTGCCCTTATGTCTCTAGTTACACGTACAATAGCATCTGCAAATCAAACCAAGCGAGGTAAACCAGTACAGCCAGAAGGATACTTGAGGAAGGCTAAGTTGAAAGGGAACTATAGGCCAGGGATGTCACTTAAAGCCCGTGTGGAAAGCCCAGAAAAAATCAAAAAAACTACCATGTGGTTTACTTCTTAGTCGATAAGGTCACTATTATGCTCAGAAACCCAGTGGACTTGGGATGGCATGCCACCTATTATGGGTGTGAATGCTAAAAACATTGTGGATGTGGTGCCTCAGGTGATCTTGGATGGCATATGGTTCCACACTGCCTGTAACCTCTCTGAGCCGTCGGGGTCTCGGTCCTATAGTCCTATCCATGGTACTTGCCTATCCCCCGCTCTACTAATTTTGCAAATTATCTGGTTAGTGATACTAGGCCTGAGAGCCTTACCTTCTATAAGAGGAAGAAGTTTCTTCATGATATTAGTAGGTACTTTTGGGTTGAGCCTTTTTTGTTCAAGATATGTGTACTGTTAGACCCCGTAATTAATTCAATTGAAGTAAATCGTTCAATTGGAAAAGCTGTGTCGAACATGGCATAGTTTAAATTAAGTAAGTTTGCGGTGCATAATTATAATTGGAGCATACATTTTTAAGATAGAGTCCGGAGTCCTCAATTGGATTTAAATAGGAAAGTTTGGGGACCTACTTGAACATTGGGCTAACTAGGAGCCTTTAGGGTGCAACTTTTTTATAAATGGGTTCTATAAATACCCCTCTTTTGTTCCAAAACAAGAACATTTTTGCTCTTTGTCTTGGTTCTTGTCTTGAGGCTTGAAGAAGCAAAAGAAGAGAAGGAAAGGAGGAAGGAAAGGGAATCTTGCAACAACTAAGGTAAGTTTCTAATCCAAATTTATTGTTCTTATACCCCTAAGTATGGATAGGAGATGAATGTTAAGAGCTTGGGGGAAATTTGGGTTGGCTTGGGGTAAAGATTAAGAGTTAATATGTATATGTTGAGGTGCCTAAGGATGTCTACTAT
>JAOTQJ010012748.1:0-17747 GCA_025642045.1 Solanum sejunctum | reverse complement strand
TTGAGACCAAGAATAATTTTTAAGTGCCGACTATATCTAGGATACCCTTTCAAAATATGACAAACTTGGTATCAGAGCATCGAGTTCAAGAGTCCTATGGTATCTACGAAGTCGTGTCTAGTAGAATCTTGCTTATAGGCCTAGGAGAGTTTTCATCATATCTCTTGAATGTTTCAAGGGTATTTTGATCTTTTTGAGTTTTTGATTTAGTTTAGTTATGACTTACTAGGTTATGCATCAAGAAGACCTCAAATTTAATTGTTGATCATTTTATTGAGTTTGAAACATAAAATTTAGTGGGATAGCATATATGATTTTTGTATTTGAGATTTTGAATAAATCCCAAGGATTCAATTGGAGGTTTAGATTTTTTTTGAAAATTTGATATCTGGTGCATTGACCCTTTGCTTTGTTATTGCAGATAGGAATCCCATGTTCGCGATGGTCTTCTCTTGAGCTTCACAATCATGACCTCTGTCTTGCTTTTACAATAATGTCCCTGTTAGTAAGTGATGAGTCCATATATGTAGACTTATTTGGAGCGTAAAAACTGAAAAAATATTATCCTTAATGTGCTAATGTGTCTCTTGTACTCATTAACCTTTGTGTTTTATGGGAAGAATGAAGATAAATGTGCATGGAAGGGCAATACTCAACAACATAAGGCAAATGAGCAAAAATACCTAAAAAGATGGTCAAAAGCAATGTCGTTGATTCAATTGATGGATTGTTAAGATGTAACTTAGACCACATAAAGTTGTAGTCTTCAACCCTTCATGAGTCGAGAAAAAAGGCGATGCTGGTGCTGGTTCGACAGATTGCCAAATATGATCGGTGATAAAAAATGGCATCGCTGAAAGTTTCAGACAATGAAACTTCCAATTAGTGCATTAAAAGGTGGTCAAGTGCACATTTGATGTAGCCGTGAAGTGCTCGACGATGGCCAACCTTGATAGCCAAATGGTGCAAATATAGGTTAAGCCAGAAAAATATACACGAGTATAAATAGAAATTGTTCATCATCTTACACATATTCTAAGTTTTTGGACTACTATATTGATAGATAATAGAGAGTATAGAGAATCTTCTTATGGAGACTAAGTATAAGGGTTTTGATCTTCAAGCTTTGGAGGAGAATTTTAAGGATTAGGAGAAGAAATTCCAACTTATCTCTTTGTAATTTCTCTTACCACATCTATGGCTAAAGATATTGGTACTAATTTCTTGTTTTTAATCATATGTAGCTAAAACCCCAATTATTAGGGGTGTGTTATGCACATGAGTGCTTTATTTATGTTATATGTCTAACTTAATTTGAATATTTTGCTGTTAAATTTGAGTGAGTTCATGCTTATTGCCAAGAATAACTTATAATCTTGAGGTTGCAAACTTTGAGTTATTTTTAGATCTTCAGTTATTGCATTAATTTGAATGATTGGAGTAGGCAATGCCTATGATAGCTTGAAATCTTTTGGGATTTCGATTGAATGCCATAAAAGTGGGTTCAAGCTAAAGTAGTAGAAGGTTTGCTGATAATTGCTTAGGCCAAGCATGTCCTATAGTGATTTTCATGTGAAGCTATAACTAGTTCATATGAAACACTGCTAATGTTTGACCCAAAGCAGTGGTTATAAGCAATTCTAGCTTACTCACATAAAATTAGCTCATTCATTCAAGTGTCTAGACCCATATATTTATATCCCTCTGCATGTTGGTACATGACCGACAATCTCTCTTAATTAGTTGTTGAAATCAAATTCTATAATTATTCGTATTTGAATGCTACTTTTAGTTTACTTGCACCCCCGTCCATTTTAACACTACAATTGCCTAGTTCAACTTAACCATTTCTCGAACATCGGTTCCCTGTGATTCCACCCCAACTCTAGTTGAATAAAATATGTTGATAATGATCATTTACATTCTCCAAAAGTGAAGGTGTGCTTGAACATCATAACAAATGGTTTCGTTGCTGGGGAAAGATGCTTTTTCTTGTTAGAATTATTTGTTTGTACTTAGCTTTTACACTTAGAACTTTCTTATTATTTTTTTGTTGGTTTTGTTAGTTGAGACATGGATGACGCTGAAAGTATGAATGGTGATAAAGGGGGGACCTCAATGATCTCCTGATGTTGATCAAGATCAAATGGATAATATAGGAATAACCAGGTTGCTCTCATTAGTGGGGAACACTGCATTTCATGTCACGAGTACAATGCTTCAGCTGCTCCAGTTGAAGGGACTATTTGGAGATCTAGCTCATAAAAACCCACACGAGCATTTCCACAACTTTGTGGATGTTTACTCACTTTTCAGCTTCAGGGGTGTGACACAAGAGGCCATCTGATTGAGACTATTTCCATTTTCCCTATCTAGAGAGGCCGTGAAAGGCCGTGAGATAGCTAGCATAATTGCCATGTGACTCAATCACATATTGGGAGGAATTGTTGTTAGAGAGGCCGTGAGATAGCTAGCATAATTGCCATGTGACTCAATCACATCTTGGGAGGAATTGCTAGGTGCATTTCTAGAAAGATTCTTTTCTCCCTTGAAGATGGTGAAACTCCAGAGAAGTATTGAGAATTTTAAGAAGATTGAGGGAGAATAGTTGTATGAAACATGGTTAAGGTTTCAAAAACTCTTACTCTAATGTTAAAATCATGGAGTTCCAGACTACCGTTATTTGGAATACTTCTATATGAGTTTGGATGGTGTTATCAAAGGTATAGCTGATTAGTTGGTAAGGGGAGGCATAATGAAACAAACCTTTGTTGTTGCCTCTGAGTTATTAGGTGATATGACCAAGATAAATAGAGCTTGGTATACCCAAGATGACCTTATTTCCTTTACTCAAAGGGGACCATCTAATGAATAGTTGGCTAAAGATCAAGGGAGAGATAAAAATACGGCCAAAATGTTAGCTTAATTGGATCTCTTAGCATAACATGTAATGGGTAGTGGTCAGAAAAGTGTGAATACTATTGGTGCTTCTGGTGATATGCTGTTTGATAGTGTGTATTATGATAGTGGTTATAGTGAGAAGGTTTACTATATTGGAAATCAAGTCATGGGTTCTCGGCTAACCTTTCCAAGGTCACCCAGGAATCAAGGTTAGAATAACGGTAATGATTAGAGAGATAGAAATTGGTAAGATCAATCTGGAGGTAGGAGAGAAATGAAAGGTGAGAGAAATCGCTACATTCTACCCTATGATAGGGTGAAGCCCATTGAACTAGTTGTGAATTCAAAAAGCTTTTGAATCGAAGATATGTTTATGAGAATTCTTAACAAAGTTAAGGCTTTGAACAAGGTGTTGAAAGAGATGATGTCAAATTTTTCATAATTAAGCCAAATCGTGACTTTGCATTCAACATCTATTAATCATTTAGAAACACAACTGGGTATAATCTCATCCCATCTTAACCAACGTCCATGGAGGCTTACCTAGTATCAAGGTAGTCAACCCAAAAGGTGAAAACAAGCATTGCTTGGCCATTATAACATGTAGTGGCAAAGTTATTAAAGGTTCTGTACCTACACCTAATGTTGAGCTATGAGGTAGAGTCAAGTCTTATTTATCTGATGGTACTAAAGAATCGAAAGTGGAATATAGTATTATGATTATGAATAAAGATGATGATGTAGTTATGAGTGAAGAAAATGATTCTCTTGGCAATCCCAGGAGTTATGAAAAAGTTAGGGGTGATGTACGAAATGCTAAAAGCATACCCCCAAAAAATTCTAACTCAGGCTCAAAGTTGAAGGCTCCCCAGGTGAAAATTAATCCCTCGTTTCCTTAAAGACTGAAGAAGAAAGAGGAAGAACCAAGTTCCAGAAGTTCCTATCCATGTTCAACTCTCTTTCTATCAATATCCCATTGGCAGAAGCTCTTATAGAGATGGCAAGGTATGCGAGGTTTATGAAGGAATTGGTGACTATAGAAGAGAACTTTAGAATATGAAACAATAGAAGTATCATACAATTGCAATATGATTTTGATAAATCACTTGGTAGTAAAGATGGTTGACCCCGACGCGTTTTCCATTCTATGTACCATTGGGGCTCATAAGTTTGGCAAGGCATTATGTGACCTTAGTGCTAAAATAAATTTCATTCCCTTGGTAATCTTTAAAGAATTAGGATTGGAACTCCTTCACCAGCTGTTATGAGATTGTTTATGGTTGATCAGTCCATCAAAAGACCGATGGGATCTTGCATGAAGTGTTAGTGAAGGTGAATAAGTTTATCTTGCTAGCTGAATATATTATTTTTTATTATGAGGTGGATGTATATACGCCCATCATCCTCAGTAGAATATTCTTGGCTATTGAAAGGGCATGGGTGGATGTTGAGAGAGGTGATCTGAAGTTTCGACTGAAAGAGGAGGAGGTTGTGTTCAACATTTTCAAAGCTATGAAGCAAACGAAGGACATCTAAGTGGTGACGGTGGTTTATCAATGTTGGGTTACATGATTTGAGAAGGACTTTGTTGTGTCACGACGTTAAATATGACGCTGCTTGGGAAGCAACCCAAGATTGATAAAATTTTTTTTTGAATAATGGGTGTTACATATGCAATTTTGTGAAATGGAGAAAATTGAAGTGGATGATAAAAGGTGACATGAAGTGCCAAAATGGTGGATCACCGAGTTGAAATAGTGACCACTAGTTTGATTGCCTATTGAATCAGTTGATAACTCTTTAGGTACTTTCAAATTAGGCAATCAAAGTTATAATTTGGTGGATCAACGAATTAGTTGGCCAGTGACAAATTGCACTGTCTTTTGGTGCTAAAGAAAAAGTTTAAATTCTGTAAGAAAAAATGGTCAAGAATGTATTCGGTGTATTGTCGAATGTGTTCGGTGGAATAAGTCGGTATCGCTGATGTGTTGCGCCTGACTGATTTACATGAATGTTTCTTAAGTTTTTTATCCCTTCACTTTTCATCATCTCTCTTTTTCACTTCCTAAGTGAATAAGGCCCCTTACCTTCTAAAATTTTCTTACTTTCATTGAGATTTTGAGAGAAGAGCATCAACAAATCACTTTTAGTTCAATTCATTATTTGTACATCATCATTGAGGTATATGTTTGGTCCTTAGCTTTTACTTTTGAATAATTTTGTGTCGTAAGGGCTTGAAATGGGGTTTTGAAAGGCTGAGAATCAGTGGGTGTTGTTGGAAACTTGTTGGAAATTACAAATGCTATGTGTTTTGATGATTGGTGGACCCTATGTCCCTAGTTGTACTTATTTTGGTTGGGTTCTTGATTCTATTATTGATAGGTGAAATTGATTAGGTACTTTTGATGGGTCTATGATATATTTGATGGGTATGATACCTAGTCATTGATTAATATTGTGTTATGTCCTAGTTGGATCATAATGTCTTGCTATATAGCCTTTCTTGGGATAATGAACATGAATGCTTGCTGTTGTGATTGATAATGCATGCTTATTGAGTTTGATTGTTTTGTAGGTTGTGGGTGAAGTTTGAGTAACCCTCGTATTTGATTTAGCAACTTGAACCTGCTCAATGATAGAGCGACGACGTATTTCTTAAGGGTAAGCTCATTGTTTGATCTAATTTGAAGCCATGGTGATAATGTTAAGATAATGATGGATCTATGTGCATATGCATGTTCTATGCTAGCGTAGTGCGTGAAAATTTTCACTCATTTTTGAGTAACATGATTGAATTTTGACTTGAGGGAATGTTGGCCCTGCTAGTTAAATTCGGTGATGGTTATTTTTAACCACTGAAGTTGACTTGGAGATGCACCGAGTTGTCGCACACACCGCTTTTTATGTCTGATTCTTAATGCTGAGTTCTATCACTTTTGGCAATGGTAATTTCTATCACTGAATTAATTCGTTGGATCTCCAAATTTGTACATCCCTCACCGAATGTGGTAGTGATTTAAAGTTGGAAATCTGTAAAAAGAGCGATGGTCTATTTGACTACCAAATCAGTTCGGCGGGCGAATTGACTAGTTTGCATGACATGATTCTCTAATGATTATTTTTTTATTCCATATTTTAAGCCATTAATTCTCGCACATGTTTAAGCTTATTTTGCCAACATGGCCAGACAAAAGGATGCAATTATTCATGGAGTACTTAGGGCAGGTCGACAAGTCACTATATCCCCTGACCAGGTGGAGAAAATAGTACAAAGACCCCGTAGAGATAAACGAGGCAAGGGAAAGAAGAAGGTTGTCAAACAAAGGGACTCTCAGAGTGATAATGAGGGGTCCCCTCAGCCTAAGTTGGACCAGTTCAAGCAATGACCAAGCTAGGTCTGAAAGCCCCACACTTGAGCCTCTATCCTTAGAGCCAAGTCACAAACAACGCTGAATATAGGCAAGGTCCAAGGCTCTCCATGATCCTCTCCTCCAAACTTCACAAATTATCCTAGAGACCATTGCCCCTAAACACTTGAACAGATGGAAAGAAGTGGTCTCAAAACTATATTGGAGAAGAGACAATTGTCAACTGATGGGGTTATTGATAGGTACCCTCAAGTGTGGGATACTCTAAAGTTTTATCATTTCCAAACATCACCATACCTTGGGATCCCAACATTCCAAACTAGGTTACAGAATTCCATGAAGCTTATTCCAAAGTTATCCTGAAGAGTAGAGGTCGAGTGAAGATTACTCCTAAGCCTATTAATTCTGTGGTGGTTCGAGGTGCACAAGTCCTGTACAGTAAAATAGATATTAATGATGTCTTGGGTTGCACATATATATACTTTCACGATCTTACCGAGATGCTAAAGGAGAAAAATCTTGATGGTATTAAATCTTGGTTGTCCCCAACGATCGGCATATGACCTCCTTCATCGTTGGAGGAAGGAGCTATTGTTGAAAAGAAAGAAATGAATGTTATGACACATTTCTAGTTTAGGTTTATCAGTAGCAACCTTATGCCATCCCAAAATGAATTGATTCTTCAACATTCAAAAACAACATTGGTTGAATGCATCATGAACCACCAAAAACTCAATCTTAGTTCGATAATTGCCTCTGAAATCCTCACAAGATCAAAGCAGCTCTAGACTTCACCCTCATTTCCTAGCCTCATCACCGAATTGTGTAGATGAGTCAGAGTTCTATTTCATAAAAAGATTTATATTGAGACACTCCATCAGCCTCTATTAATATCTGGCGAATAGAAGTTAAATTTCAAAGGGATGAAGAGAACAAGGCTAGGAAGAAGTCGGTTGACACTACATCGTTGGTTTATGTTGAGACTCTCAAGTTTGCCACTCGAGGTAGGTATATCTTCTTCCTCTCCCTCAATAACTACCTCTTTTACTCCATTCTATTCTAATGTTGTACAAACTAAGCCTTAGGCAATGAAGGATCACCCCGATTATAAGAGTTACCATTCTTAGCATTATTCGATTAACAAAAGTGGCTGATATTCTTATCACTCGAGTTGAGTCTTTTACACCTAGGATGATTAATAGGGCCATAACCACTGGATTGGCCCTACAAATAGAGGTTGAAAAGAAACAAATAGAGTTGCTGCAGGAACAAAAGTTAAGGATAGATAGGCTAGAGGCTACTTGGATGATCATGGGGCGCAGTTGAAGAAATTGTCTAAAATAGTGACCACTGTGGAGACAAAAGGTGGTAGTAGTGATGACCTATTTGCCATAAAAGCTGACATCAATTATTGAAAATTGAGGTGGCATCTTTAAAATCCACGGACATTAGTTCTCTATGGGATTCCTTGGACATGCCATCTAGAGTAGATATAAATGTGGCTCCCGAGGGGATTATAGGTGTTGATGTTCCAAGTGAGGGGATAGAAGGAGTAAATGTATCTGACTCCCCAAAGACTATTAAAGAAGCATTGAGAGTTAAGCCACACTAGTCGGTGCTTGATAAGTTGAGAATGATAGAAGAGGATATTGTAGCCACGGTGACTAAAAAGTCTATTTGGTACACTTCTATGATTGGCACGTCCGATGCAAATGAGCTAGAGCCCATGAGATCATAGGTTAACTTGGAGAGTACACCACAGGACTTAGCATTGGTGCCTCTTCTTCAGCTCCACTACCACTACCACCACAATAAGATTGATATAATCTGGCGGGGTTCAAATTCTCACTCTGTTTTGAGAATTTTTGGTATTGCTCTTATACATTGAGGACAATATTTTTATTTTAGGAGAGGGTGAGCAATTAGAGTCCCATTTTTTGTTGATGATTGATGATGATGATTGACTATTTTATTTTGGTTATGATATGTGTTGGTAGACACAATAAGGGTCATTTTAGTTTTTGTTGATGTAATTTTGAGACAATTTTTTATTTTTGGATTTGTAAATATTACTTTCTTTTGGGTTGTAATAGATAGTAACTTCTTTTATATTTATTTTTATTTTTATTTTGTATGGATGATTATGATGTGTATTGATGAATGTCATTGGAATTTTTTCAGCAAACCCGTGCATATGTAAAAAGTCATTCCAAATACAATTTATCGTGTCTCTACTCCTGAGCAATCCAACTATCGATAGTTCATATCCTTGATTCAGATAGCACCATGGAGAGAACATGTACTAACTTACTAATTAGTCTATCTCTTGTAAAAATAATCCATGCATGGATGTGTTGCATCTTGACTTAACTACATGAGTATTGAGCTTGGATATGAAATAATCATAAATTTTTGGGTGTGTGTTGTCTAGCCATTGTTTAGATTTGGATTTATTTTTTCATGTCCGGTGAGAAAATTGTTGAAAGGCATGTGTGTGATACCTAGAACTTGCCTAATTTGTTTTGAGGTGTAGCCTTATTGATTTCGGATTAGGAGAAGATCTTAGGCCTTCTTTGGTTTCTCTTGAGTCCACTTTGACCATATAAGCCTCCATTGACATTGATTTTATCCCTAGTGAACCCATTTTGATCCTTAAACCTCTCTTTGGCAACCATGTACCTTGACCTTTGTTTAGAAAGATAATCCCTTTTTTTTCTTCGCCATTCCCTTCTTGAGCTTCAATTAGTAAAAGTAGTGATCAAAGGCCAAAGTTGGGGATGTTGGTTGAAGAGGGGTTTCTCCTATTTAGAAGTAGAGGAAAGAAAAAGAAGAATAAAGAAGGGAAGGAGTCCTTGCATGATAAGAAAAAGAAAAAAAGAAGAAAAATGCTTGAAAAATGAAGGAAAGAAAAGAATTTGCTTTAAAAAGAGGACCCTCCAAGATTGTTGAAGTGTGATTGCATTAGGGACACATAGGATTGAGATCCAAAGTGAAAGATATCATAAGAAAAAGAAAAAGGAATGTGGATCAAAGGAAGTTGATGCTAGGCCAAAAATACATATTTTTAGTCATTATTTACCTCATATTTAATATTTTTATTTATCCCTTTTTAGCATAAATTTTATGAAACGTGCTAAATTATGTATTTTATTTGTAGGATTAATTTGATGTGAAAATGAGGAGATTTGAAACTCAAACAAATTAAAAAAAAAGAAGTTTACAGAAGAAAATTCAAGTAGACAACGTAATAGATTTAATTGAATATAATAATATAAATTATTATATATGTAGGATATGCCTAACGAAATTTCAGTTAAAGTTCAATTTCAAATTGAACTGCCATATGGCAGTATATCGAAGGCAGCAGCACGCACGGACGTGAAGGCCAATTCCTTCCGGTTTTGAATTTTTTAATTTATTTTGGACTCAATTATTTTAGTTGAGGTTTATTCTTACACCTATAAATACTCCATAAAATTAGGTTTTACATAACTTTTGACCTAGAGAGAAATAGAAGCCATCGTGGAGGCCGGAGAATTTTGGTTTCATCTTTTCTTCTCCAATAATATTTATTTTTATATATCTTTGAATGATTTGTCATAATTTCTTCATGTCTATGTGGAGTTAAACTTCTCATTCTAAGATTATGGTAGCTAATAAGATGATTGTTTAGTCATTATTAATTTAAAATATTTATTTATCATATTAGTTGTTCCTATATTGCTTTTATCTATAATTCAGAATCTGGCCAACTAGGGAGTAAATATAGTTGTTCATTCTGGATTCGAGAGATGTTGGAATGAATAGAATATAGTAGTATAGGGAGCTTGTTCGGCTAGAAAACTAGATTGATTCGTGTAAGGGAGACTCGTGACAACTACCCTTACATCTTGCTTGGTTCAAATACAAGAAGATAACGTTAATGCATTTTTATTGGTCTATCTATCTCTACTCAATGATGTAGTTAGACAGTCAATAATAGTAGACCGACAGAGGCGTGCAACCCTGTTCAGGTAATTTTAACCCTGTGAATCAGCAACTAGATAATCAAATAATTTGATGAAATAATTTAGGCTAATTATAATTATTAGCTAAATCATAATTTTGGATCGATTCATTCATTGATTGTGTAAAAATATTTCTCATCTTGGTTAATTGATCACCACTTAAATAAATAATTAGAATTAGTATAACTTAGTAAATAATTAATCAACAAGTCCTTTGGGTTCGACATCCGATTTCTGAAAAGAGCTACTATATTATTTAGGTTGACCACGTACACTTGCGTGTGCTAGGAAAGCAATAGAAGTCTTGAAAACAAAGAGTATGTGTAGAGTTCAAGGAGGAATGAGTCACTATTATCCATATGCTATCCTACCTGTCCATAACTTAAATTACAACCCGAGTAAAGTCCTTTGTGATCCTAATTCGAATGAAAATCAAGCCAACATTGATTGATAATAAGGGCAAGCCTATGTGTATATGCTTACATGTCATTTCTCATTTGTGAGGTTGAGTGTTTATTAGATCCTTGGAATCAATGGCTTTATCTTATGTGTAGAAGATCTTTTTTGTTGTGAGGGAAAATGGTGATGTTTTTGGGCAGTGATTAGCAGCCACATGAGCAATTGTGAACATAGTTATGTCTCGAGCACACTTTAGTCACCTCTTGAAGTTTCAAAATCGTGTAAGTAATTTGTGGAAGCTTAGGAGATAGACGACAAAGGGGGATTATATGTGTTGCTCCTTATGACCCTATTTGCTAGCAATGACTGTTTGAATGAATAATATTATATTTGCTTGAGGGCAAGCAAAAGTTTAAGTTCGCAGTGTTAATGAGTCTATATTTTAGACTCATTTGGAGCGTAAAAAATAAAAAAATATTGTTCTCAATATGCTAATGTGTCTCTTATACTCATTAACCTTTGGTGTTTTATGCTAGGAATAGGATAAAAGTGTGTGGAAGGGTAATACTTAATAACACAATGCAAAGGAGAAAAAATTCTTACAAAGGCAGTCAAAAGCGATGTCGTCAATTCAACTGGCGAATCGCCAAAATGCAACTCAATCGGCTAAAGTTGCAGTATTCAACCCCTTATGAGTGGAGCAAAAAGGTCATGCTAGTGCAAGTTTAGCAGATCACTAAACATGATAGGCGATGAATAATGGCGTAGTCAAAAATTGCGGAGATTAAAACTTTCAATTGGTGCATTTAAAGATGGTCAAGCAGCGATGGACAACCTTGACTACAAATTGTGTAAACGTGTGTTAAGTCAGGAAAATGTGCACGAGTATAAATAAAAATTATGCATCATCTTAAACATATTTTGATTTCTTGGACTACCATATTGAGACAAAATAGAGAATACAGATAACCTTCTTGTTTAGACTAAGTACAAGAATTTTGATCTTCAAGCTTTGGGAGGAGAATTATAGGGATAGGGAGAAGGAATTCTGACTTGTGTCTTTGTAATTTTTCTTACTCACATCTATGGCTATAGATATTAGTACTAATTTTTTGCTTTTAATCATGTGTAGCTAAAACCCTAATTATTTGGGGTGTATTATGAACATGAGTGCTTGATATTATGGGTCTAATCTATTTTAAATGTTTTGTTGTTAATTTGAGCGATTTCATACTTATTGCCAAGTATAACATATAATTTTGAGGTTGCAGATTTTGGATTATCTTTAGATCTTCAGTTATTGCATTAATTTGAATGATTGGAGTGGAGCAATGGGTATAATAGCTTGAAATCATTCGGGATTTTGGTTAAATGCCATAAAAGTGGATTTAATGGCTAAAGTAGTAGAAGGTTTACTAATAATTGCTTAGGGCAAGCGTGTTCTATAGTGATTTTCATGTAAAGTTGTAACTAGTTCATGTTAAACACCAGAATTATCTTACTCGAAGTAGTGATTACAAGCAATTCTAGCTTACTTACGTAAAACTAACTCATTCATTCAAGTATCTAGACCCATATATTTAGATCTCACCCCATGTTGATACATTCCCGACAATATCTCTCAATTGGTTGTTGAAATCAAATTCTATAATTGTTTGTAGTTGAATGCTAGTTTCATGTTACTTGCAACCTCTCATTTTAATACTACAATTGCCTAGTTCAAGTTAATACTTCATTACTCGAACGCTCGTACCCTGCGGTTTGACCTCGACTCAATAATTGGGTAAAATATACTAATAATGATCATCCACATTCACCAAAAAGTGAGGTTTTCTTGAACATCATCAGTAACCTTCATGATCGTGAAGGTTGAGGATCGGCAATCGTGATGTATTATTTTTGGGGCTCAATGGTAAATTTAAGAATTTGACCTATTATCTCTATTTTTATGTGATCTTGAGATTGGAGGGGCAATTTAAGATAAGGAGTTATCGAGGAATTCATGGGGTAGTGATTTTTAACGTAAAACATTTAATTCTCATTGATTATCTAGTGATTTTCACCTCCTAATTTCTTGTTTTTAGTCCCAAATTTCTTAGTTTCTTTCATAACCTGAACTTCAGAGGGTTGATGGTTTCTAACTCGATTTTCACTACATTTTTATGGAGTTTTTCAACTATGAGTTCCTTATTACTAGTAGAATTTGATTTTACAATAAAATTTCAATTTATCTTTTTCAAACTTTAAGTGATTTTTAGACAATTTTGCTGTTAATATTGAAATCTTGCAATATAAATATAATTTGACTCCTAGTGATGGTACTTTTTATTCTTGTTAGAGGAAAATCAATTTGGAGGTTGTTTTTTAGGAAATTCTCTAGTCTAGAGGTATTCAGGTACGATTTCGGCTATTAAGGTAGGTTTGACTATCCCTTTAGATATTGAGATTGAAAAATTGGGCATTCTTATATTATATATTATAGGAAGCCGTATTATTCTTGGATTATTGTTGTATTGTGATGCCTGTGAGAAAAAATTTACTTGTTATAGTGCTTGTTTGTGAAATTATTCTATATTGGTGATTGTGAAATATCTTTTAAACAATGAAATAATTTGAGAAATGATATACTTTTGAAATGATTTGCAAAATGAGATACTTTGTAAAATTATTAAAAAAATAAGACACATATGAAATTATTTGAGAAATGAGATACTTGTGAAATATTTGAGAAATGAGATACTTGTTAAATGATTTGCAAAATGAGATACTTTGTGAAATTATTCGAGAAATGAGATACTTGTGAAATGACTTGAGAAATGAGATACTTGTAAAATAAAATGTGTTGAGGCGTGAGATATTTTTGCTAAATGAAACACCATAGATGAATCATGGTTTGTGGCATATTTCGAGAACTAAAGAGATTTTAAAGGGTTGATGTTTGTGCTTAAAAAAAGGTTTCTTCGCATTGATTGTTTTAAGAGGGTGTTTATCATAAAATTTGAGTTTTGAGAACTTTATCACTTTAAGACTTGTATTGAGTTGATCATGCTCATTTTTTTTGTGATGTTGGCATAGATTTGTCCTCGTACATCATATCATAGAACATGGGAAGTTAAGCTTATGAAAACACCTTTTTGCAAGAAAATATGATACCTCTAAAATTCTTAACCACGAGTTAGGTAGCAAGAAGATGAGACATTGATTTTGTAAACCTTGGCCACATATTGGGCGGCAAAGTTGATGAGACGCTTAGATTGTGATGAGGTATATGGTCTGTGAGATCCTCATGGATCTTGTCTGAAAGCCTTAGCTCAGTAGGTATATATGCTAGGCTATGCAATAGTTTCGATTTCACTAGTACCTCCCATGTATTGCATTATTCTAATTTCACTGAATTGCATGTTGATTATTGACCTATTTGATGATGTTTGTGTGTGCTAGACTTGTATTTTTAATTGATTTATGTCATTGCTATATCAATTGGCGAAACTGATGCCAGACTTTCTTTCACATGTGCAGGTGGAAGAGTTTCTAGTTTATAGCATAGTTTTATCAGTTCCTAATAGCCAGTCGGTTGAATTTATTGTTTACATGTGATTGTACTCACCTTTACTTTTCCATCCCTTTTGGAAGCAGATTCTAGATAAGATTATCCTCGCAGCAACTGATCATTCTAGCGGAGATCCTATATTAGATTTGGTATGAAATTCTGATGTCGCCCAAGTTACACCTCCTTTTTAGAGGATAAAGTGGTTAAGAAATAGAACCATACCAAGGTTAAGATCGAATGCACAAAGAATACATAGACTCAAGACAAATTCACCAATATGTAATCCTAGTTAACCGACTCAATTCCTCAAAGGGAAGGGTTTGCAATAATCAATGAGAAAATAAACTAACTACCATGAAAGAAAAATCAATAATAGAGAGCAACTAGGGTATTGTTTTCCCCATGATTCCCCAATTCAGTATCTTGGACAACCTAATTCTTGTCTAGTGTATAGCATGTATGACGGTAATTTAAGTTCACCAAGTCCTTTGGTCAAAGGTGAGGCGAATTTCACTATGTGACTTGGCCCACCTCCATAGTGTGCATTACTAACAATTACTTATTGGTCCCAATACAACCTCCCCTTGGCCTAGTTTGGTTGATTAGATGAGAATACATCAATTGAATATTGTTCATTAATCTTTTTTTCATATTCATTACTACCTTGGTCCAGTCAATAACATTAGGCGAGTTCTAATGTTGGCTACCACTAGAAAATATGCAAAACAGAGAGATTTAATTAATACATGCATATACACCTTTCAAGAATTGTGAATTATCCAGTTTTACTTTGTTAGTACTTCATGGTTCATACAACCCTAGTTATGAATTTACTTACTCATGCTATGTGTAGATGAAGAGATTATGAATTAAGAAGACATAATTAAACACTTGCACAATTGAATTAAGAACAAGCAAATCCAAAGTTAATGAAAATCACAAGCTTGAAGATTGAATTAAAGCACAGATATTCTCAAAGACTCTCTCACAATGTTTTCTCTAAAAATATTGAGTTGTCTCAGCACTTAACCTAAACTACTCAAAATTGACGTGAATTGATGAGAACTTACGAAAAATAACCTTAAAACCTATTTATAATAAGTAAAAATAAGTCCTAAACAAATAGGAAAACTGGTCGGCAAACTCCACGAAAGTACTTTACCACCCGTTATGGCTTCTATGGCTCATAGTTGGGGTCTCGTAATCAACTACTGGAACTTTGGAATTTATTTCTACGACACCCCTTTATGACTCATAAAGTGATTCATGACCCATAAAGGCATTTTGTCTAATAACTTTCCTGCAGATCCACTTCTCTGATCCTCACGGCAATAAAGATAGTCTACGACTCGTAAACTGCTCTACGACTCGTCTGCATGTTCGTAGACTTCAACTTTAACAAATATTCCCTCACTAAATATCCTTACGAATCATATCTACAACTTGTAGAATTCTCTACGAATCGTAGACTGTCTTGTATAACAGTAAAAACTAGCAACTTCTGTAATTTTTCCTCAAGTCATGGCCAACTTGTAATCCTATAAATCTAAACACAAAAATATATAAAACACATAAACATCGCATTGAGAACACATAAAATTCTAAGTTTTATGCATATAAAGTGTTGTATTTTGGCAGCACATCGAATTCAATGCATTCTAACCACTGCCGGTTCTATCTTAATTTTTAGTCATTACTTTCATTTAGAGATTGAGTAGTATGTACTATTCCAAAGTTGTATTAGATGCTCTTTATACTTGTAATACTAGGTTTTTGAGATTGTAATTTATTGTGTTTCACTTCTTGCATTAGAGACTTGACTTATCTCTTGGGAGGCTCATGTAGACTCTACTTTTTGGCTTACACATCATATTGGGTGTTTTAGAAATATATGTCACCATGACCTCGATTTCTGAGTCGTGACAAGTACATTGGATCCAAAACTTCAATTGAAAAGTGTTAAAAAAATATTTGGATGATTTTGTAAATCAAGAGATAAAAAATAATGGCATATATAGATAAGTTTTTTCTCAAATGACAATGGTATAAATGAGCTAAAGTTTGACCGGAATGACTTGGGAGACCCTTGTACATGATTCTTGTAAGGTGAACTCTTGTACTTTCGACTTGGCCAACCCCTAAACTTACTAAAACACAATATTTTAAACTCATTTCTCACCTAATATGTATGGATGTAGTACATTCATTTGCCACATAGGATTCCATGTCATTTTTTAATGACACTTCAGTTATCAGTATTATTTTTTTTAAACACATCAAAATTTAATATTAAAAATTAAGCAATATTCAAAAGAAAAAGAAATAAAGTTAATTTTCTCTCTCTTATTATACAACCATTTTCCCCCATTTCCCCCTTCATCTTCTTCTTTCCTAATCTTCACTACTCACACAAAAATAAAAAAAATCACCTTCTACTTCCATTAATTTTCATCTTTTTCATACCCAAAGACTTTATTAATCGCAAAAATTTATTAGCCTTTGCACAGACTTTAAAGGAATATTCTATTTATTTTGATTTCGTAAAAAGAAATATTAAGACAACTTCAAGTTAACAAAAAAATATATTTATAGATAAATTTAAATAATAGATCTTGAAAATTTAAGTTTATAAAATGGTAAATAGATATAGTTTCTAGCAAAAACTTTTATTAATTTTTTTATGGTTATGGTGGTGGAGTGTCCACAAAGAATAAGAAGGGGGAGGAGGAGGGGGAGGATGAAATAGAAGGAGTGATTAATGAATGAGTTGAGAAGAAGAGAGAAGGAGTGTAGTGGCGGTGTGGCTAGGGCGGGGTTGAGATTGAAGAAGAAAAAGAGAAGGAGGAGGAGGGGGCGGGTTTAGTGAAGGAGAAGGAGGTGATGTATTTTTTTTAAGTTGTTATTATTCTTTTATCTAATAATATTGAGATTTATTTATTAAAAATATTGTGTCACTTGCTTCAAAATGCTTGTAATCACGCACATGTCCTACTCAGCTATTTTAACGTCACATAAGCACAGTCAATGGTCAGAGGAGTTTAAAATATTGTGTTTTAGAGAGTTTAGGGGTTTAGTTGGCAAAGTCGTAAGTGCAAGGCCTCACCTTACAAATGGAATCAAGTACAAGGGTCTCTCAGGTCATTCCGATCCAAAATTTTAACGAATCAGAAAAATGAGACTTTTATCAAAGTTTGATGATATATTTAAGCTTTTTTTCCTGAAAGAACTACCTATTTACACAAATATTTCTACCTTAAATACTAATCCACTTTATAGTTTAAAATAATTAGACATTGTCTCATCAATTAATAATAATTTCGAACCAAATTTTAAGTCAACTACACTAGTCCTTTTAGAATTCAAGTCAGATTCATATATCAAAGAAACTATATACATGTATATTTGATATCAAATGCATTTTGACATACATATAAATAAGAAGATAGGCGAGTGAGAGAAAAAAGAGGAGAGCATAATAAGAGAAATGTGAGAGAGAAGATTAGTGTATCCGAGATACATGTA
>JAOTQJ010012737.1:6658-17748 GCA_025642045.1 Solanum sejunctum | reverse complement strand
TTCATGTTTTACCTTCATTATAACGCACCCCTAATACACCCACAAGCTTTAATTAACAAGAATTAAGCTAGAAATTAGCATACCTTTCAAGCTCCTTACAAGACTCACATCTTCCTAGCCGTCGAACCAAGCGTTTTCTTGACCAACTAACGCCTCTACGCCACTTAGAGGATCTAATATAACAAGTTTGAAGCATCAAATAATAAAAAAACTCAAAAAAAATAATTTTTCTTTCCTCACAGCTGCTAGTCGAGACCTTCAGCTTTGTCTCACAAGTTTTTCCCCAATTTTTCTAAGTATAAAACTCCCTCTCTTGTAGAGGATAAGCTCACAAGGTTATATATATAGACCCAAGTTCACACATGGAGCAATAGGAATTGAACACATACATGACCCCACACACTTTTATTCTTAAGGATTAAACTTAGAGCAAAATTAACTTTTGGTCCCAAACTTTACCAAATCGAACCAATTAAGGACTTATGGGTTCTAACTTACGGGGTCTAACACTCAACTTGAAGCACTGTACTATTACCTACAAGTGTCTTTAGCTACTAATTTTCTTCATAATGATATTAATTAATTGATGGAAGGAGGTAAGTGGAATGAAGGACTGCTAAGACATATCTTTCCTGAAACTATGAAACATATTCTCTACAAGATTGATATAGTCCAGGAATCTGAGGAGGTGGATAAAGATTTCTGGATTGTAAGACCACGCAAATAAGAAAGTATGAAATGTGGGAAAAGGGGAATATAAAAATCTGCAGGGCAAAGTATGAGCCTTATCTGTAGATCATGATTCAATTCATGAATCATAGATAAGACTCATGGTTTGGGGACACCGACGCTAAGGATTTGGCTAAATGTGGGTGAGGTTTATGAATGGAAGATAAGGCCCATAAATGGAACTACAAACTACACTATGGGTTCATAATTGAGTGGCTTGCATTGGTCAAGTTTTCAATTTCTGAAGTGCGAAGCACGAACCAACATGATGAGTCATACTCCTATTTATTGTTCATAAGTGGGATCGTAGATGAACCCTTTTAGATGGACATTTTTCAAGTGTTGTAAAATTTCATGAGCTACTTTTATAGTCTGTAAACCACTCTATGAGTCATATATGAGACTTGTAAATTGGGTTTTAGAGGCATTTTCAGAGAGAGCAAAATTCAATAGGACAAACCCCATTTCCACAACCTATGGTTTGATCTATGACCCATAAATGGGCGTGTCGTTTGAGTCCAACAATTTTAGTGAAGAGTATTTTTGACTTTTTTCATGTCCTATGTCTAAAACTATGTCTTTTAAGGACCTATATTAGACCTCTTTTCTCCCTAATACTCTCACTCACTTTTTATTCACTCAATATCCCAAAATATTTTCTAAGGCAAAGACTCTCTCAAGGAACAAGGAAGAAGAAGTTAGAGTTTGCGAAGATTTCCTCTTAGTCTTCTAATAAAGATATATAGGTTTGATTTGTGGGTATCTTTCACCCACACAACTCAAGAATTCCTCTTATTCTACTAAGTTCAAGTTTGTGTATTTTATGAAAAGGTTTTAAACATGGATTTTATAGTGTATTTTGGTTATATGGAGCATGTTATTAGAATACCATGAAAAACTATGATCTATGACCATTAAGATGAATTTCATGATTTTTCCATTTAGGGTTTTACAATGATTATGGTGGGTTGTTGAGAATGGTTTAAATAGATAACTTTCCTTTATGTTCATCCATGTTACTCTTAGCTTCATGTTTTAAAGGCTCATATGCATTGACCTACCTAGGTCAAGTTACAAGTTATATGATAAAGTATGTTGCGAAAGTTGAAGGGTTTCACTATATTTCATGAAATCTATAAAATGTTTCACGAAGACCTTCCTATGGCTCATGTCTGATACACCCTCTTGTGATAGAATGATTTTCACTGGAAGGGTTTATAAAGTAATGAGTTATTCCTATCATGATATGTTTATGTCGATAAGCTTATCACTATATTATTATGTTTATGAACTACGTGGGACTAGACTTAGCTCCAAATGAGGCTTAAGGTGGGAGACTATCCTCAAGGGTCCTTATATAAAACCTTTTGACTCATAACTATGTACCACCATGAGATTATGTATTAGTTAGTGGATCTACATATAGCTCCATGTTCATGACGCCCACAAAATGGGGTATAGCCTACCTTGGTAAGTATGATACTCCTCCAGTGTGGAGGCAACATTAGAAATTCATGTAGTATCTTGCATGGTATTTACGTCATTGAGGGTCTTTCCCATATAGTTATGTACATGATACGTTACAAAGTTCATGTTCCTTCATGCATATTTTGATAAGACATTGATCATCCATTTGATATTGAGTGTAATGTCCTTGTTATGATTATGCATCTTGCTTATTATGACATATGACTTTCTTGTTGCATTGCATCCCACGTACTTAGTATATTCCATAGTACTAATGTATATTGCACCTACATGATATTACCATGTAGGGCTTGGAGATCCTTTTCCTCCTCGCATTCACGATTGATTATTGAATTGAAGACTTTGCTTCGTTGGTGAGTCCTCTAGTTTTGAGGACAATAGCCCTTTTATCAACCTTGTTGTTTATGACTATGACATTTTTATTTCACTTATATGCTTTGAGAATGAGCTTGGGATATATCTAAGCCTTCTTCCCTAACTATGTTTAGAACTATTGTTGGATACTTGATTATGTATGTATTGGTTATGACTCTATCACTTTTATTATGTGGGTTGTCCTTTATTCCTTATCCCTTAGTTTTTGCTTATTTTGACTTATTTACTAATGATGTGCTTATTGTATGCTATGAGGCTTTTTTGAGTTGCCTTCAGTTTCTTATTCTCCATGTCATATCTAGGTCCTAGGCTTGAATCATGACCAATTTGGTATCAGAGTACTAAGTTCATAAAAATAATTCTCGAAAATCTAATATATTGTGTTGAATAGAGTCTCATTTATGATTGTTGAATTCGCCACAACTAGGAATAGGAGGCTATAAGACATTTAGGAAATGACTCACTTCTTTCATTCTCTTTATCATGCCTTAGAACTTGACCTATGATTTCCTAATTCTAATGACTTGTTCTTTACATTTCTAGATAATCCACCAAGAAGAGTGCCACCACCAAGGGCCCTATCCACGATGAGGTCCAAGTTCCCCTAGTCTGATAAGTTCTCAATGAAGAAAGGGTCACTCATGTCGAGTACCGAAATATTATCACTTTGTTGGAACAAGATATGGCCAACCAAGTCTATTAAGAGGCCGAAGCTTCTCATTCTCCTAGTCTGGCTTCAAGGTTAAGAGACTTCACTAAGATGAACCCTTTGGAGTTTCATGGCTCCAAGGTAGAGAAAGGTCCCCAAGAATTCATTAATGAGGTTTACGAAGTCTTGGATATTACAGGGGTTAGCTTAGAGGAGAACTCCGAGCTAGAGGCCTACCAACTCAAAGGTATTGTACAAATATGGTTAACCCAATGAAATATGGAGAGAGTGGATGATGATCCTATTCCGTAGGAGGAATTCAAAGCTGCCTGCTTTGACCCTTTCTTCCCTATTAAGTTAACAAATCCAAGTTGATGGAATTTGTAAATCTCAAACAAGGTTCCATGAGTGTGAGGGAGTATTCCCTCAAGATCAACAACCTCTCAAAGTATGCTCCTACCTTGGTTGCCAATCTTCCGGCAAGGATCTGGGGATATCCAATTTGATCAATGAAAAATGTCGCACCTGTATGATTGTATGGGAAATGGAGCTATCTTGGTTCATGACTTATGTTGAGCATATTGAGGGAGATAATCTTAGGAATAGGAAGATAGGGAGTCCAAGAAGGCTCATTTTGAAGGTTTATTCCAAGATACCAACAGTGGTGAAAGTGGTCGCTTTCAACAAGGCCAAGGGTCATCCAATGCTTCAAATTAATGATTCATTAATAAGTTGCCAAACCTAAGGTTCAAAATGATGGTAGTAGTGGTGAACCAACTTTCCCTAGGTTTCCAAAGCGTGGGAAGAATCATAGTGGCAAATGCTTGAAGGATACGGGTGGATGATATTTGTGTGGAAAGCTAGGCCAGAAACTTATTGATTGTCCATGTCATGATCCAAGCCTAGGACCTATTCATAGCACAATGAACAAGATACTCATAGGCACCTTATCCAAGCAATCTTAGCATATCAAGCATTAGTAGGCAAATATATACATAATGCAGAAGTAAAATGGAAAGAGGTCTAAGGGAAATCCTTTGAGTTATAAATAAACCTCCCAAATGTATATCATTGTCCAACACATACCATCTAAACATTAGGAACCGATGCATGGTTTGGTTTCCTTCAAATAGAAAAGTCTTTAAAATAAATTAGAAAGTAAAAGCCTCTAGTTCTTAAAAAATATACATTATCTGAATCTTATAAAGCATGAAGGAATATAGGCGAAGACCCAAATTAAGGGCTCAGCACAAACACTAGTCTTGAACATTGATAACTATCCACATGTCGGAGGGGGAGGAGCACGATCCCTATATGGTGACATCATGTAGGCAAAATATATATTTGTACATCAGAATATACTAAGTATATGAGAAGCAAAATGCAAACAAGAAATCATAATGCCATCATTCATGATTTAAAAGACCCCCATGCAAGAAATGGTAGAGTCAACAGATATATGAGCTTAAGAATCCACAAGGAATAATGTTCAATATGGGGTAAAAGTAATTCAACATATGAAACATATGTGATGATAAGACGAAGACATCAAATCTCATACTTTATGGAAATGGACTATAACCGATATATAAAATCATGTGAGCTACTACATAAAATCCAACATAACCCTTTACATTGGCATGGGAAGTCCACTTTTCAGGTGGAACTCCGTCATGTAGCATGCATCATCATATAACATAAATGGCCGATATGGATCTATTAGCTAGAGTACAAGGGCTCTTATGGTGGAACTTACTTAATGGGAAAACAGGTTGCTTCTAGGGTTACCTTACAAAACCCTACCTCAAAGCCTCATTCAGTGTTAAGTTATCCCACAAAATACTCTAAAATATATACTTAGTCAAGTAGTGACACTTAGAATCATAAGTAGTAATTTCAAAGAGTAGCTCAAAAACGTAGGAACTACCAAGTGAGAATTGTCCTTTCACTTTGAGGACCATCATAACATCATTAAGCCATCCTTCATATGCTTATGTCCTTCACAAAAATATTACTTAAAAACCTTTATTTATGCCCTCATTCACCATCATCATATCATGCAAAAATTTTCTTAAACTTATTGGGCTAGTACATTGTTTAGAAAACTTTAAAAGATCATGAGAGTAATGCATGAATCATGGAAAGATATGCATCCTTAAATCATATGCTAATAGCCGACACTTCGAAATTTGAATCCTAATAATTGGGTTCATTGCCATCAACTCAAAACCCATTGAAATATATGGTAAAAATTTCAATGATAACATTGGAAACAAAATACATAACAATGCATAATGAAATCATCATTCAAATCATTAGCATGATTGGTAGTAATTTAAGAAACTTAAAGAAAAAATAAAATAATTTGATGAAGGACTTTGTGGGTTAAAGAAACATACAAATTAACTCGTATACCTTGATTGAAGCCTAGGAAGAAAGTACTTGAAGTTATGAGGAAGACCCTTAAAACCCTAGCTTTTTTGCTTTGCTTCCTTAGGAGAATAATGCCTTAGAATATTTTAGTAGATGGGAGAATGAAAGGCATAGGGAATCCTTAGGGGTTTTAGGTCTAAATAGGGGCTTAAGAAATCCTAAAAATGACGTAGTTTAGATCTAGGATACGCATAAAGGACAAAAATGCTTATCATTAAAACTGTCGGACTGGAACCATAAGACCCCAATTAGGGGTCATAACTGAACCACGAATCATGGTTCAAGTTATCTTGTTCTCCTTTTCTAATTCTTTAGTGTTCGGTTACCAACTATCCATTCTACAAAATTATTTATAGTCGTAGAATGATTCACAGGCCATGGATTATCTCATGGGACTTCTCCCCATTTAGCCAAATTTCCATTTCCTAGGGTCCCATATACACAATCCACGACCATAAATAAGACCATGGCATGTCTTGTTGATTGTGGTTCCCTTTCTAGAAATGCCAAATTTCCTTTAACTTTTGGAACTCCTTCTATGACTCAGTCTATGATCCATATTTCCTTTCACAAACTGTAAATGGTCCTTGATGTGCTATTAAAATACAATATATTTGATGCATAAAACTTAGGATTTTTATGTGTTCTCAATGTGTCATTATGGTATTTATATCTTTTGTATTTGTTTTTGCCGGAACGCAGGTTGGTATGACTTTTGGAGAAAATTACTGAGTTTTTTTTGTTTTTTGAAGGCTTACAAGACTCTCTACGAGTTATAAAGCAATCTAGTCATAGAGTGGGTTTTGTAGGGATATCTAGTGAAGAATGAAAGTCTAAACTTCAACTATACGAGACCCCTATATGATTCGTAGATCACTCTACGAGTCGTATAGAGGGATTTCATGAAGATTTCAAGAGAAGGACCAGATGATGATGATGATGAGGTCTATGAGAAGGCAATACGAGTCATAGATTAGACTATGAATCATAAAGTGAATCCATAGAAATGATGTTCGAGAATTAAGAAGCTAAACACGAGACCCTAATTATGACTCATAAACCTAGTTACGAGTCGTAACTTCGTGTCATAGGTTTTATCGACCAGTCTTTCTATTTTTTTGAGGACTTGTTTGTAAATATTATAAATAGTATAATTAGGTTATTTTTAGAGAGATACAAGTGAATAGAGTAGAGAACAACATTAGAGTATTTTTTAGGGTTTTATACTTGGAGATAAAATATTGAAAAGGAGAATACACTTGTGAATTCATTGCATCTTTTAACCTTGTGATTCTCAATACAGATTCTATTTTCTTGTTCTTCAATCTATTTGGGTAAGAGATTAATTATATTTTCTCAATTCATAGTTTTTTTTATCTACCCATAGCATGAGTCGCTAAACCCACAACTTGGGGTTGTGGGAACCATGAAGATCTAACCAAATAAACCCAGATAATTTATGATTCTTGGAATGGGTATTTATATATATTAATCAATTCTCTTTATTTGCATATTTTCTAGTGGTGACTAAAATTAGAACTTGCCTAATGTTACCTTCCGGATCCAGGTGGTAATAAATAGGAAAAGAGATTGGTTAATAGGATTCGATGATGTGTTCTCGAATAGGAAAAGAGATTGGTTAACATGATTCGATAATGTATTCTCATCTAATCAACTGAACTAGACCAAGGGGAGGCTGACTGGGACTATGGGTAAAGGTAATATTGCACACTATGGGGATGGACCAAGTCTCATAGTAAAATTCGCTTCTCAGCTTTGACCAAAGGGCTTGGTGAACTTAAATTACCGTCCTACATATTATATTCTAGTCGAAAATTGGGTTATCCGATGATATTGAGTTGGTGAATCATGGGGAACACAAGTTCCCAAGTTGCTCTCTATTATTGATTGTCTTGTTTTTGGTAGTTTAGTTTAATTTCTTATAAATCATTGCAACCCCCCCTCTTGGGGAATTGAGTTTGTTAATACTTGAATTGTTTATTAGTGAATCAATTTGGAAGTCTCTATATTCTCTGTCGGATTCGACCCAAACCTTGGTTAGGTTTTATATTTGACAACAACCACTTTATCCTTCAAAAGATAAGTGTAACTTGGGTGTGATCAAAGACTGTGGCGCCATTGCTGGGGAATACGTCTAGACTTTGATTAAATTCACGAGTAATTGTAATTTGAGTGTTAGTTTCTTACTTCCCTTATATTTTAATTTTTTTTTTGTTTTGTTTTGTTCTTTGCATAGTATACTAGGTAGTATATGCACAATAATAGGAGTCAAGGCAATCCTTAACTCCACTTGATCCAGAGATCCAACGAGTTACAAGAAGAATGACTCAAGAGAATTCTAACATTGCAGGTAATACAACCTTGAATAGAAATGTCAATGATGATGATCAGAATGATAACCGACCTCTGTTAGAGAATAGTCCACAAACTAGTGATTACAATGACAATGCTTACTAATGGAATCAATATAGATTGAACTTTACGACTATAGATATTATCGGGGCTATTGTGTTGCCACCACTATCGGCTGACACAAAGTTTATTATTTGTAGTGGGTTGCTTCAGATTCTGTAAAACCATGGATTATTTGCAGGCCTACCATCAGAGGATCAACATAGCCACTTGCACAACATGGCATTTGTTTATAAGAATGTGATAGGAACACAAAATCTATCTATGGATGCTGTGGGACTGTCTGTTTTCCCATTGTCTCGTAAATACAGTGATGCATTGTGGGCATCTGAACTCCTACAGAGTTCAATCACCAGTTGGGTGAAGTTAGAAAGGGATTTCTTATCAAGGTTCTTCATTAGGTCTAATAGGTTTAAGATGAGGGACTTAATCATTAACTTTTAGCAATTCCATGGTGGTTCACTCATTTCTACAAGGGAGCGGTTTAATGGATGCTTGAGAGTGCGCTGGGCCATGACCTTTCAGACACAACACTAGTAGAGAGCTTTTATTGAGCACTAAATCCAAATAGTCAAGCATACATCGATGCTCCTATGGGAGGTTGAACATTAGGGAAATCATTTGCAGAAATTACTAAACAAATGACAAGGTAGGTGATCTATGATGTGCTGTAAAAATACAACACATTTGATGCCTAAAACAAGGGATTTTGCAAGTTCTTAATGCGACTTTTTTATAGTTTTTATGTGTTTTTGTGTTGTTCTTGCAGAAATTACATGTTCGCATAATTTTGGGAGAAAATTACAAATTTTGATGAAGTTCAGGACATACGAGCCACCATCCGAGTCATAGCCCAAACTACGAGTTATAGTATGCCCTCGTAGCAAGAAATAGTGTCTAATATTTGGAATTTCCAAAGTTAACCATACGAGGCGAACCTATGAGTCATAAGTCTCACTAAGACATGTATGAGGGGGCCTCGTAGTAAGAAATAGTGTGCCAAAAATTTGGACCAAGAACTGCAACTTAGGACTATGAGAAGACATTACGAGTTGTAGAGCATACCACAACTCGTAGCAATGGATTGTAGCAATCAAGCCCAAAATTGAAAATGCTGACTACAAAAGTCTGACTACTGCCAATTGTATTTTGTTAATTTTATTTTTAGGGTCTTTTTGTAAATAATATAAATAGTTAATGAGAGGGTTCTTGAAAGCGTGATTTGACAATCCATAGATTTGGAAGATACTTCGAATATTCTTAGAGAATTTCTAGGGTTTAGTGTAGATTTATCTTTTCAGTTTGAAGACCCATTCTGGGGGATTAAAAATCACATTGTCCTCAACTTCCATTAATATAATCTTGTGGTTTCAATATCAAAGTGGAGTTATTCTTCATTATTCTTGGGTAATCTCTCAATCATATCTTTTATATTCATTTTTGGTAATTTTGCCTTAGCCATGAGTGGCTAAGCACCCACAACTTGGGGTTGTGGGAACCATAAGGAATTGACTTAAAATAATCTAGATTTTGTGCATTTTTTTGATTGGGTATTTGCATGTATATTCTCCTTTCTTTTATTACAAGGTAGTGATGAATAGGAAAAGGGAAGTAGATGACAAGATTCAATTGATGTGTTCTTATCTAATCAACTAAGCCTAACCAAGGGGAGGTTGACTGGGACGATAGGTAATGGTTAGTTGGCACGCCATGGTTGCCGACCAAGCACCATGGTGAAATTCGACCTTCACCTTCACAAGAGGGCTGGAAGAGCCTAAGTTACCATTTTGCATGTAACGTCTTGATTGGAGTTATGTTGTCTAGGATAATTGAGTCAAAGAATCTTGGGGAACATAATTCTCAAGTTGTCCCTCAATTTGATTATCTTCTCGCATTTGTAGTGTAGTATTTCTATTTGTTCTTCATTTTGAATTGCAAAATGCCTCATTCTAGAGAATGCAGTGATCAATGCTTAAAAAAATTGTTAGTGGATCAATATAGTCAAGTTCCATATTCCCTGTGGATTCGACCTTAACACTTGGTTAGGTTTATACTTGACTGTGATTGCTTTACTGTTGGTGCATGAACATAAAAAATTATGATACCGTTTCCAGGGAATACGGCTAGGTTCTTGATTTGATTTCACTATTAATTAATTCAAGTATTAATTTCTAAATTCTCTTGTATTTCAGTTTTTTTTGTTGTTTAATTTTGTTTGCAGGGTGTTCTAGGTTGTATACGCAACACAAGGAGCCAAGGCAATCCCTTAGTTCTAAACAATTTGGAGATCCACCGAATTACAAGTTTAAAAGCCCAAGAGAATGAGGATATTACGATTGATAAAGCCATTGGCCACATGAGGAATATGTGGGTAGAGAGGAGAACCCGCTAAAATGACAAAATAGGCCACACCATAGGGTGTTCAATGAATATGCATGTGGATATAACCAATATAGACTGAACCCTATGGCTATAGATCTAACTGGAGCTATATGTTGCCACCACTATCGGCAAACACTAAGTTCACTATGTCTAGTGATCTTCTATAGATGCTTCAAAATCGTGGTTTGTTCATAGGGCTACCTTCGGAGGTTCGACACAGTCATCTCCACAATGTTGCATTTGTTTGCAAGAGTGTGATGGGGATCCAAAATCTTTCTATGAATGTAGTTGGTTTGAGAGTGTTCCCTCTATCTCTAACTGGAAATGCAACAGTTTGGTTGTCTGAGCTTCCACAAAGTTCTATCACAAGTTGGGCTAAGCTACAAAGAGCCTTTTAGAAAGGTATTTTCCAAGGTCCAAGAAGTTTAAGGTCAAAGACCGAATAAACAATTTTTGGCAATTGCTGGGTGATTCAATTAGTACTATATGGGAAAGGTTCATCAAATGCTTGAGGATGGTTCTGGACCATAAAATTGTTGATGATGCCTTGTTTGAGATCTTTTACCGGGCGCTTGACTAGAATAGTAAATCTTGTGCTGAC
>JAOTQJ010012716.1:0-17750 GCA_025642045.1 Solanum sejunctum | reverse complement strand
GTTAGCCCATTGTTCAATTAGGTCTCCAAACTTTTCTATTTTAATCCAATTGAGGACTCCCGACTCCATCTTAAAAAAAAATATATGCTCCAATTGTAATTAAGCACCGCGAACTTAATTTAAATTATGCCATGTTCGACACACCTTTTCCAATAGAACGATTTACTTTGATTGAATTAATTACGGGGTCTAACAATTTTTAAGCAAAGAACATCTACCCCTTTTTCGTACAAGGCTAGGAAAACCAAGTTATATGAGAAAAGAAAAGAAAATACACTTATAATACATATAATATCATAACATATTTAAACAAACCAACTCAATATTTGACTATTAAATCAATATCACCTTCCATAATTTAGATATTCCACGAGAATATATAGTTAATCAATTTAACAACTTTGCCTATTAATCAAGTTTATACCAAATAGAATTATAGTTCATTGAGAAATATATCAATTCTGTAGAAATCAGTCAATAATTGTGAAGAGATGAGACTATACCTAGTACTCTCAGTAGATAATTTCACCAAGAGACATAAAAATACTAATAATATAATAGAATATCACTAATTTAGTCATAATCTTTAAAATTTGATAATTAATATAAACTTTCTTCCACCGCCTCTTGCTGAACAATTCGGCCATTAGCCAGTGAGCCTACATTTCTTTGGGTTGTCAACCACATGCAGTGGTGGTGGCTTCGAGATAGAGATAAGGGAGAATATGAGAGAAAGGAGTTTTAGTGGTGGTTTCTTTTTTGATGAGGTGGAGGTTTGAGTAGATGTTTTTGTGGTGAGGGAGGATGGAAATGAGTCATTTTTATGGGGGGTTCAGCGGACAGGGGTTATATTTCAGCGAATTTAGGAGGTTGAGAGGGTTGGTCATGTGGGGCGGTTTATGGGGCGTGAGACAAGGGTTTTCCAGTGACTGGAGATGGTTGTTCTGTCGAAAAATAGGGAGGGAGAGGGGACACCAGCTTGGTGTTTCCACCAAAAAAGGCGAAAGAGAGTGGAGAGTAAGGATAGCTAGCATACTGTCGGCATTGGAGAAAAACGGCGGGAGGGGGGGAGGGTTCGCGTAGGGGACTATTTGGCGGCACTATAACAAAAAATATATATTGCTAGAAATATTTGTGTAGCTAAATATATAATTTTGGGGGGCTAAACACTTTAGCTATAATGTTTATCTTCCGTAGTATTCGTAGCAAGATGTACCATGGCCAAAAGTTACTAACTTTGCATGGTCTGTGGCTCAGATCTAGTATCTATTGCTACAAAACTTTTGTGTTGTAGCTATTAAGTAAAAAATGTTTTGCCACGGGAAAAGTAATTTTATTCTTTGGACACAACAAAAATGCTTTGTAGCTATCTGTATTGATGCAACCACAAAGATATCATACTATCGCAAAATATTAATTTGTTTCCTATGAAACTTAAATTTTGTAGGTATTCCTGTAGTTTAGCTTTGTGGGAGTCTCATATGTATTTTCAAATAACAAATTCATGGCTATGACATGAAGTATTTGCCACAAATATTTTCATATTGTAGCTTAAAATTCATACCTTTAACTATGAAATATAGCTAAAAAAAAATATTTTGTATGAATATATATATATATACACACACACACACACACACATTCAATATTTATTCATATTTAAAATTTCTACAAGCTTTTTTATTCACAAAAATTGCATAATTATAATGGCCCCTAATTCTTTCCACCTAGTTTGAGTAAATGAAAAGAGACAACAGAGAAAATAGTTGAGAAAAATCACTGGAAGAAAAATCTCGAGGGCCATCTACAAGTTTTACATTGGCCTTTCCAATGGAGTTCAAAGATATAATTCTTTATTGATTAATCGATACTAATAATAAATGCCTTCAAAATCAACCCAATCCAGTTGGAGGGCATATTAATCTTACTTCAACTCAAACATATAACAACAACAACAACATACTTAGTGGAATCTCACAAGTGGGGTGTGGGGAGGGTAGAATGTATGCAGACCTTACCACTACCTCATAGAAGTAGAGAGGTTATTTCTTGGGGACCCTCGTCTAAAAAACTCATAAGTATAATAAACTAGATATGACAAAAAAGAAAGGAAGAGAATAGAAAGGGCGACTAAAACCGAAAAGCACAGTATGTAAATATGATAAATTTAACATACATACGAAAGATAATGACAAACATGATATACAACATGACTACTCTTGATTCACCATTATATCCCAAGGCCAGACATCCACCTAACCGACTAACCAATTAGCCTACTACTCTAATTCATGACCTCCACTATTTTCGATCTAAGGTCATGTCCTCAGTGAGATCAAGTTTCTCCATGTCTTGTCTGATCACCTCCTGCAAATACTTCTTCAGTCTACCTCTACCGCTCTGTGTAGCTCCTAGAACTAACCTACTGCACCTCCTAACAGAAGCATCGGTACTCCTTCTTTGTACGTGTCCAAACTATTGCAATCTCACTACCCTCATCTTATCAGCCATCGGGGCTACCTATAGCTTCTCCCGAATGGTCTCATTCCTAATCTTATCACTCCTAGTGTGACCACACATCCACCTCAATATTCTCATCTCTACGATATGCATCTTCTGAACATGTGCAATGTTTTTGGCCAACACTCCACCCCATACAGTGGAGATGGTCTAACCATCATTCTGTAAAACTTATCTTTGAGTTTAGGTGGTATCTTATTATCACACAATACTCTCAAGGTAAGCCTCCATTTAGTCTATGCTGTCCCATTACGATGTGTGACATCATTATCAATTTAGCTACACTTTGGATGATGGATCCCAGATACTTAAAGTTTTTTCTCTTAGGGATAGGTGAGTGGCAAGCATCACGTCAATGTCTGCTTCCTCCATCGCAACACTAAATTTACACTCCAATTATTCTGTTTTGGTCCTTCTCATTTTGAATCCTTTGGACTTGTGTCTCTAAGCTTTCAACCTACTATTAACTTTAGTCCGAGTCTCATCAATTAGTACTATGTCATTTGCAAATAATATACACCGCGGAAGCTCCTCTTGGATAGATCGCTTCAACTCATCTATCACCAAGGCAAACAGGAAAGGGTTCAAGACAGATCCTTGATGGAGTCCCACCTCAATAGGAAAATACTCAGAGTCTCTTCCTACCGTTCTTATCCGAGTTTTGGCTCTGTCAAACATATCCTTTATCGCCCTAATATATGCTATAGGGACACCTTCCACCTCCAAAGAACATCCCTTGGAACCTTATCATAGGCTTTCTCGAGATCAATGAACACCATATGAAGGTCGTTCTTTCTTTCCCTATATTTCTCCACTAATCTCCGAATAAGATGAATAGCTTCAGTAGTCGACCATCCCAGCATGAATCCAAACTGATTCTCCAAAATAGACACTACTCTTCTCACCCTCATCTCCACCAGTCTCTCTCAGACCTTCATAGTGTGACTTAGCAACTTAATACCCCTATAATTGTTACAGTTTTGAATAACCCTATAATTGTTACAAATAAATGTTTTAAAAATATATTAAAGGTCAAAATAAATGGAGATGATTGTATTATAGTATTATTGTAGAGCATAAAAAAGAAAAAAATACAATATCACGTGCTAAAGTTATTACAATAACAACCGAGACATAAAAATGTGAATAAACAATAAGATGTTGATTGTTACGCTTAATCAAGTATATGAAACTGAAGATGGTGGAGAAGAAGGTGAGTTTGAGAAGATTATTGTAAAAGCAATAATATAATAACCCATAAGCACACAACTAAACTTCAATTCAAACAATAAATTGAGATGCAAATGAAAAATCAGTGAAAGAAAGAAGGATAAACATGAGATATTTAAACTACCATGTATGAAGACTCCTAGAATTCTTCTTTCATCAATATTACTACTATAGAAAAATAAAAATCAGATTAAAGGATTTACATGAATTTGTAACTATTATTGCAAGGTCAAAGGAAGAACTATTAAATTGACATCTTAAAGATTGATATGAATGAATTAATTTGTTAGTGAAAGATGAAATCAATTGTAAAAAAATTGAATTAGATAAAATACTTAGGTTAACAAATTAATCCTCAATACGTAACATTAACTTACAATTATGATGCACAAACAATTCAATGCCATTTTTACTGGGTTAACAGGTGCATACATTGTTTTGTGAATCTTTACTATACGCTTCATTATTTATTAAATAATGGTAAAATTGATATCAATTTTAAAAATTGAAATTGATAATACTAATTTTCAAAAACCAACTTCTATGCATTTTCATATTGATTTAACCTTCCAAAATGATGATTTAATTTTTGATGAAGGATATTTAAGTTATTTAACTATGCTTTTAAAATCTTTCCACTTTTAATATATGATATGATGATATGTAATAATTATTGGGAGGTGAAACATTCCTCCATTTCTTACTAATTAAATATAGATAATTTCATTAGATATACTGATAATATCAAATTAAAATACTTAATAAGCGTTGATGACAAGCCAATTTAATTCTTTTCTTTTCTTGTGATAAGTTACCGCTAAAACAAGAATTCAGGACTATAAACAATTTAATTCAATTCTATACTTTAGTAATGCTATACGTGACTTTGAGAAGAAAAAATGGACTATTAATAATTTATTAGGTGTTATAAAATAGAGAAAAATATAAGAATATTAAAATAAAAGAAAGACAAATTAAATGCTATATAAAGCATATTTTTTATCTCTTAAAGTATGTACTTACAAAGGGTGAGTAACACCCCTTTTATTGGATGAGAAAGTCATCCGTTTACAATTTTCTTGCCAATACATTAACTTAATGTATTAAAGGGATACATGCATGAGTGAATGAATGTACATTACATTAATTGATTTAGTGAATGAACATCCACAGTAGTGAATGAATTCATAATAGTCCCCCTCTCCTCTAGGGGATGATGTAAATTTATACAAAAGTCTCTCATTAATATCAAGAATCCTTATCAAGTAATTTAATCAAACACATGGTGGGCATAAGCCCATGTACTTAAAATGATATATTTCAAGAGTAATAAGATCAACCCATTTCAAAATTATTTAACCCAACCCACTAATATTGTAGTAAAACTCTCATATTTTAAGAAAGTATTTTATTTCAAGATATATAGGGAAAATAATTAGTTTAAATCATTATTAATCAATCCATCATGATAATACACATCATCGTTTTTAAAATATGGACATAGGAGCATGAAATTCATCTTAATATCAAATTCCAAAAATATTTTGGCATAAAATAATATTTCTCGTAAAACTCATATAGAGGACATAGGTGTAATTGATATTAATATGATCATAAACAAGAATTCACAAAAACCCCAAATAATAATTCATAAATACCGCATAATACTTTACTTCATGGTAATGCACAAAATAAATCATAATAGAATGCATAGTAGTAATACCATATTCGAGAGTTCATAAATAACCATAAAGATTCATAAACTTCATGTAGTAAGAAAGTAGAAATGGTTGGACTTGTAGAAAGGAAGGTTCCCACAATCAAACCCACATACCTAAACTTTAAAGTTTCTTCAAAAAATTGGAGGAAGACTTCGGGCTTGAGTTGGATTATTGAATTCCAAAGTTGATCCTTTAGATTTCTTGAGATTGAATGGAATATTGGGTGATGTTCTAGAGAGAATTTGAAAAGGGTTTTGAGGTTCATAGGGTTGAAAATGGTTAAGAAAAGGGGTCTTTCACATTTAAATGTTCATTGAGTTATTGCACTGGATGAAACACAAAAATTAAAGAAAAAATTGCACTGGTCTGCGTGTAATCTGCGACGCGGACCAAACGTGAAGAAGAATCCAACAGTAATCCGCGCCCAGGCCGCATGCGCCTGGGGCACGAATGCTCACTGGAAGTCGATTAATTAGCAAAAATTATTTTTCGCTACAAATCTTCTAAAATTCGGATTAGACCCATTTTCACTCAAATTTGCCTCTAATCAAGAATATGAAATTGAATTTTTAAAATTACGCACGAATTTTGAGATATATAAAAATTACGATTATGCGACATTTCAAAGTACATGAGGGTTGTTTCAGTGGAGTCCTCTAGTTCGTTGCTTTTCTAGATTTTAAAAAAAAAATAGAAAAGTGATATACAAGGACCACATGTCCATCACTTTTTAAAAAATTTCAAAAACACGAAGAACAAAAGCAACAGATATTAACCCAATGTCCCTTATTTTTTTATAAAAAAAATCAAACAACGTTGATGTCACTTTTAAATTAAATGAATAAAAAAATAAAATTAAACAATGCAGTGCGTATTCATTTTTTGATCCTTTTTTTTTTTTGAAAAATATGGCTGACACGGTCCATCTCTTTATGCGATGCAGATCATCGCTTTTGAAAAATTTTCAAAAAAGAAAAAGCAACAGAACAGACTACATCTTTTTTTCGTAAAGTTTGATACAAAAATAAAACAATGTAGTCCATGACTTTTTTACATCATTTTTTAGTAAATTTTTTGTGGTGTGGGTTCATTTAATTATAATTTCAATTGACCTTGTCCTTCATGATTATGCATGGTTTCATTCAATAACATGATTTCAAGTTAATTTAATTTGAACCCATGCTTTACCCTATTATAAGCATGAATTGATAAGGTTATCAAGCAAGTTTAAAAAAAAAAAAAAGAATTATGCTTTTATGATATTTCTCAAGACAAGTATGAATGATTGTGAGTTTTCTCACTTAAACATGAAATCGTAATGATGAAAGGCTTACACTCACATTATATGAATTAATATGAAATGAATTATTATGTGATCAAATTTTTATGAAATGGATTGGCAGTTGTTTAATGTCTTTTACATGTTAAGCTTTATGATTTGTGATAAGTATTTCATTTGAATTTGATTTAGCAATTAGTAGACTTTGAGGTCTGGACTCAACCTAAGAGGTTCCTAGTAGGAATTTTTAGTCCCATAACTACATTCCACCATAAAATTTTTTCTTTTTAAATTTGCTAGTAGATTCACATATAACCTATGCTATGACCTGTTTTACAAGCTAGAGTCTACCTTAGCAAGTAGTCTCTCTTTCTTTTTTTTTTTTTGGTGTATAGAAAAATATTAAATTTCATGTTATACCTTACATAATCTTTTTGTCAGTTATTATTAATAAACTACATATAGTATGAATGTTTTGGCTTACTATCCTAATTGGTTCTTTATGATTTCTATTATCAATTGGCTATACTTGTGCTTTATTTATACTTTGAATATATTCTCTATCATGTGTTCTTTTGGTCAATTGCATATATTGTGATAATAAGCATGTTGTATTACTCACATGCTTAGTACCTTTCATGTAATAAGACATACTTTCTTTTGCCTATATAGTATCATAATATAGGCTCAGACGATCACCCTCAGCCTCCACATGGTTAATACCTAATGTTATATATTCTATGAGTTCAAAATAGTTGAGTCCGCATGATTTGAACACACTTATAGTTTTAAGGGATTTCTAATTTACTTTGATTTTTTTCATTTCAGACATCGAGCTAGCTACAACTTGTTCTAGTAACTTATCTATGCTAGAGACTTTTTAGATATATGTATTAAATGGGTTTATGTTGTCTTTAAAATCTTGCTATCCTATGATGAAGATGTTATAATTTCCTTATTTTACTTCTGTATTTTCATGGTTCCTTACTTTATGTATGCGATGAATGTTAAGAGGCTTGGTTGGAGTCCTTCGAAGTTTTTATCATCGTAACAATAAGGAAACTTAGTTGATTTTTTTCAAACTCAATTTTTATTTATAGATACAAACTCTTAACTACGCAGACCTATGTGAGGGTACTATGATCTATATATATACCTAAAAGCATGTGTACAGATGCACTTTCGATGAAAAAATGGAGAAAAGCACACTAAAAGACCATGAAGCCTAGCTAAAATAATAAAATTTGAATAGTATCAGCATATTGTAACTTATGCAATATTTTTCTCTCCGTATCAATTTAGGTGAGACACTGTTTTAGTCTGTCTCATAAAGAATGTAATCATCTTGAACTAAGTTTAGAATATCATTTTTATCTTTGATCAAAGAATTATTTATAGTTGTACATATGACTATAGTTTGTTTAAGACCATAAATTTAAAAAATATTCTTTTTTCCCCTTTAAAATTTGGAGAAAATCAAACAATATCACACAAATTGAGATAAAATTAAAGAACAATCATTTTTTCTTTATTGAACATAATATATTGAGATCGAAATGAGTAAAAAATTTACAATGTTAAGCAACACGCACATACATTTCTTTAGAGACTCTCCATTTTTCTCAAGTTCTTACATATAATTTGAAGTGAAAAGATTATATAATTATTCAAACGACAGGTGTAATTTTAACTCCCATGATAACAAGACCAGTTTTCCTCTCCGTCTTTTCTTCAAGATAAAAATGAACTTGTTCATGGGAGATAAATTGTGGAATGAAAAATTCTCCAGCTAGAATTTCAAATGGTTCCTCCGAGCCTGTTTCTGCCAAATTTACTTTGTTTTGTATGGCTTCCTCCGATGTCTTTCCTGGTGGTATTAATGCAGTTGTAACTGGATTTTTCTCCCAGCCAGAAACATGTTTGCTTTTTCTGAAGCGTAACATAAATTCAACCTTATACTTGGTGTCTGGTGAAAGCAACTCTGTTTTAAAATTCCCATGAACTGAAAGTAACTTCACTTCTCCCCTCACAGCGATTTCAGCTCTCGTATCTCTGCAAAATCAACATGACACCTCATGTCACATCTCTTTCTTATATATCTCATTTTGAGGCACTTAATATTTTATTCACAAGTTTTTTTTGTTTTTTTCAATACGAAAATGATAGTGAAGAATTTTCTATCTTAATTACACTTTTCAGCTACAGTTTGTCTAATTACGCTTCATAGCTTTGCTATGAATATTTTATATATATAGTTCGCTGCCAAATTTGTTTATGTAATTCACTACTAATATACAAATATGAATAATTATGTAATTCACTGATAATATACAAATCTATTTGTATAATTGGTGATCAATACATGAATATATTTGTATAATTCACTGTCAATATACAAATTTAAAAATGGACCTTAATAACTCAAATAAAACAATTGTAACGAGTGATAATTATTTAAAATTACAGCTATGATAAATAGTTAAGCAATATTACGTTTTCCTAGTTGGTCTAATAAATTTATATATTCTAAGGATTGCAATTGAAAAATAGGGATTAAAGTGATTACCCTTTGGATCTCTTCCAAATCCACTTACGATTATCTGTTTGGTCAATAATTTTCAGATTTCTTGCGAACAACATGAAATTATTTTTCCCCGTCTCTCTATCCACCCAATACTGCATTTAATTTATCCAAACTATATTAATTCCTCGCCCAAAATGAATTAAACCCAAAAACTAATAATTGAAATTCATTCCAATCATTTTATTTGATTTAACATATTTCTTAAGAAAGTATAAATACTTGTCAATTTAAAAAATTAAGAGAGAATTTCAATTATTTTTTCTAACTTTGCCAGAATTATTTATTCTACACTTATGAGCTATGTTAACAAATAATGATTTAAAAATTCTCCCGGAAAATATAAGTTAAGTTATATTCTTAATTCATGACAACGAAAGTAAGGTGACATTGATTTTGAGACGAACAAAAAAGGAAAAAATGACATATAAAATGAGACACGGAGAGTAATTTTTTACGTAGTTATTTATTATTGAAAAGTTGTTAAGAGAGATATTATTTAAATGCTCTTAGGATAGGTACTTAATTCACTTAAAAGTTTATTAAGAGGGGTATCTAAATACTCGTGTAGTTAAAGTTTTAAAGCAAGTTTTGCTATCAAATTGAGAGGTTTTTTTTTAATGTTTTTCTCTAAAGAAATCACATTAAATAATTACTGTTTAATGAACAACTCTTGTTGTTTAGGGTGGGTGAATGTGTATGCAAACTAAATATATCACATAATGTTGGCAAAAAAAAAAAAGAAGAAGAAGAAAAGTTGTGGTCTATGGTACCTTGGTCTTGCCGTCCGAAATGACTATTCCTTTATAGAGCATGTCATAAATTTTGTCTTTGCAATAAGCATGGACGTCAATATATGCATCTTTTAGTATTTCTGAAGACTTGTATGGAAGATGAGCATCATTTGTATAGCTTTGCACAAGAATTGCACTTTTAGGACAAGGATCATTGTTGCAACAAAGACTCTGACCCATCTCCTTTGATAATTAATCACCTCCTTTTAGGCTTTACATCTCTATATCTATGTATTAATAAAGAAGCTAGAAAGCATCTATGCTCTCACATTTTTTCATTATGTGCGACATGTTGCATGACAGCTAATGTTGATCTTTTTTTAAAAGTTTTTAGTGAAAGGCAGAATCTTAAGTAATAATAAGTTTGGCATCTCATTTGATGGTCTCCCTCTTGGTGTCCGCGTAGGACTTTTGCAACTTTGAGCCGCATTCAATCTCCCTCTTATTATTCTCGCCTTCTCCAAAGCTTTCATTATTAAATTCGATCCCAGCAAAGTTATTTCTCTCACTTCAAATCAGACAATTGAGAATCGACAACACCTTCTATAAAGAGTTTTAAAAGGAGTCATCCGAATACTTGAGTTGTAGTTATTGTTATAAGCAAATTCGATGAGCGAAAGGTGCTCATCCTAACTATCCTTAAAATCCAAGTCACAAGTCCTGAGCATGTCCTCAAGAGTTTGAATAGTCCTCTCAGCTTGCCCATCCATTTGTGGGTGACAGGCCATACTAAGCTTTACTTTGGTGCCAAGGCCCCTTTGGAAGGACCTCCAAAATTGCAATATTAATTGGGCACCGCGATCCGAAATAATGGCCAATGAAACCCCATACAATATTACCAATTCATGAATGTATAACTTGACATACTCTTCAGCACTATAAGTGGTTTTAACCAATAGAAAGTGAGCCGACTTTGTCATTCTATTAACAATAAACCAAATGAAATCAAATATTTTCTAGTCTTTGGCAACCTAGACACAAAATCTATGTTGATCTCTTTCCACCTCCAAGTAGGGATCTCTATGTCTTGGGTCAAGCCACCCAGTCTTTAGTGCTCTGCCTTGACTTGTTGGCAATTATGACAACCAGCCACAAACTTAGCAAGATTCCTCTTCATACCCCACCAAAACACTTCCCTCAAGTCTCTATACATCTTGGTAGAATCCGAATGAATAGAGTAAGAGGAATTATGAGCTTCTTTCAAGATCAACTCTCTCAATTCATCAACATTGGGCACACATAACCTACCTTGATATCGAAGAACAATATTTCCCCCTTAGGAGAATTCCTCTACCTTACCATCTCTTACCAGTGACTTCAATTCCCCAAGGCGGTGTCAAGGTCTTGTTTGGACTTGACCTCTTCGACCAAAGAAGATTGAGAACCATCAACAACTACCATACCCCCATTTGCTACTTCATTCAATCTAACTCCAAACTTAGCTAGCCGATGGACCTCTCTTGCCAATTCTTTCTTGCTATCCTCCAAGTGAAATCACACTATCCATGGACACCCGACTTAGGGCATCGTCTACTATATTAGCTTTGCCCAGATGGTAATACACACTCATGTCATAGCCTTTAAGGAATTGTAGCCACCTACGTTGCCTCAAATTTAAGTCTCTTTCGGTGAACACGTATTGGAGACTTTTATGGTCGGTGAAAATACATCTACATGATCCCCATATAAATAGTGGTGCCATATCTTCAAGGCAAACACCATGACCACTAGTTCAAGATCATGAGTGAGGTAATTACGCTCGTGCACCTTTAGTTGCCTAGAAGCATAGGCAATGACTTTGTCGTTTTGCATTAGTGCATACCCCAATATTATTATTGAAGCATCACAATACACCATGACTACCTATAATCATTCCAAAAGAGGCAAAATAGGAGAAGACATAAGCTTGTCCTTCAAGGTTTGGAAACTCCTTTCACACTCATCCATCCATACAAATTTTTCCCCCTTTCCAGTCAACTTGGTTAAAGGAGAAGCGATTGAGAAGAACCCATTCACAAACCTTCTAAAGATCCCCACAATCAAAACCCGCATACCTTAGTGCTTATGATGGAGAAACCCTGATTTGGAGAAGATGGAACCAAAACCCTATCTTGTTCTTCCTTTGGGAGCTCAAGAACTTGGGAGCATTTAGACTTAAGAATTTTTTAGGGGAATTAGAGGAAACGATATGGGTTTAGGGTTATAATCTAATAAAAGGGCCTCCTTAGGTCCAAAATGCTGAAGGATAAGCATTAAAGGCTGAGAAATGACAAAACTAGCCCTTATAAAAATTGGTCAGACCAACCTACGAGATCTTATCTACAACTCATAGTCCACTCTATGAGTCGTAAAATGGCATCTCATGGACGGAGGGCCTGAAATTCAGAGTCTTTGGAGAATGGCACGAAACCTTGACTTATAACTCATAAACCAATTTATGAGTCGTGAACCCCCTCGTAGGTGAGACATCCAGGAACATCCTATCACTAGAACCTATCAGGAAACCTCCTTTTGTGATTGTAGAAGGATTTATGAGTTGTATTATGAATTATAGAGTCTGGCAAGTCCAATGAGACCTATTTATGAGTTGTATTACGGCCTACGAGTCGTAACCCCTTTCATAAACATCAACTTAACTAGAACTCACTCATTTTTCTAAACTTTTTATGGTCATCTCATGTGGGATCTTGCAGTCAGCTTAGCGTTGTTTAGAATCCTGGAGTTGCACTCTTCTGTGAGTACCACAGTCTCCAAGTCAGCCAACTAGTTATTGTTAGCCACAATATCCTTCAAGTACTTAGCATACTTCGGGATCCCCTGCAAAACATCAATGAGAGGTAAGGTAATATGTACCTATTTTAGGAGCTCGATGTATTTTTGGAAGCGCTCATCCTTCTTCTTTTTCAGCTTTTGAGGAAAAAGAGGAGGAAGCTTGGGAGTTGGAATTGCTTCATCATTAGGTAGGAGGGTTTTTCCAGCCTCATCACTATTAGTAGTAATTGTTTTTGTCCCATCTCTCTTCTTGGGGACCAACTCATCCAATGGTTTACCATTTGGGGTGCTAACTGCATTTGCCTGCTTGGGGTTGGGGTTAGTGTTCTCTAGAAAGCCTCCTTGAGGTATGACATTTATAGTGCTTGCCAATTAACCCAACTACTTCTCTAGGTTCAGGATACCCTGCTTGTTCTGACGGATTTCATCTTCTTGCCTTTGCTAGTTCGCCAGAATTTGTCTCAGCACTTCACTATCAGTCATGTCATTTGGGTTGGCCCATTTTGCGGGTTGCTGCATCTACTGATTATAGAAAGTATTGCTACCTTGTGATCTATGCTGTGGTGTCCCTAATTTTGCTGATTTTAACCCCAATAAAAGTTTGGATGGTTCCTCCAATTTGGTTTATATGTGTTCCCAAAGCCTTGATACCCACCTCTATTGGCATTGCCCTTAAAGATTACAACCTATGGATTAGCTCCACAGAATTCTGCAATAAGATCTTCTCCTCCACACACATTGCACCAACCATTCTAATGTTGTTGCACCATGTTCGCTACTGCTAGTTGTTGGCCCAAAGACAAGCTATTGAAGTGAGTCGTCATCATATTCTACATTGCCGACACTTGGGCTTGCAATGCAGTCAGTGTATCTACCTCTAACATCTCAGCCTGCTTTTGGACTACTAGCCTATTAGATCCTCCATTCCACTTAGGATTACATTATGTAATATGATTGAGAAGAACATACAACTCATCCCATGTCTTCTCCAGTGCCTGTCAACCAGCAACAGAATCAAGAGGAATCCTATTGTTGGGTTACAAACCTTCAAAGAAAGTATGTATCAACACCTCATTAGCCTAACAATGATGGGGATAATTAATGAGAAAAGTTTTAAACTTAACCCAAGCTTGATATAAGTTTTCTCGAGGTCTTTGCCTGAAACTCAAAATCTCACTCTTGATTTTGGTTGTCTTGCCAGATGAGAAGAATCTTTTAAGGAACTTTCTAGCTAGCTCATCCCACGAAGTGATTGAATTGGGTAGCTCAATTTGTAACCACCTTCGTGCTTCCCCTAGTTGTGAAAAGGGAAACAAAGTCATCCTCAATAGTTTTTGTTCACCCCTGTGGAGATAAAAGTATCAGCAATCTATAAGAAGTTCAGAAGATGGACCTGCGAGTCTTCATATGGCAATCCAGTAAATTGCCCGGTGGAGTGTAGCAATTGCACCATGTTTTGTTTGAGCTCCTATCGACCATAGGGCTCTAGCTTTTGAAATTAGCTAGTAACATTCATAATCTGAGAGACCTGCCCTTTTTTTTAATTGCAGAAGCAAGAGTCTAGTTCCTCCAGTGTAATAAACTGAATACCTGCAAAAATAGCACGACTAAGATCAAGCACGGTGAACAACCAAACCAAACAACTCAAAAAATTAACTAAAATCTAACTTTAAATCCCCGACAATGATGCCAAAAACTTGTTGCTCCCCAGCACATGCAAGTGTACATAGTCTTACAAGTAATATAGTAACCCTTATTAGGAGTCGGGATGTTGAACCCAAGGGATTTAAAATAAAATCAATCAACGATCCAAGTTATTGTGTTAAGTGTGCCCTTGTTGAAATTGATGGTAAGATTGAGTGGAAATTTAAAGTAACTTATTATAATTACTACAGTTAACTAGTTGTTATGAATTATCATATTAAGTACAATTCTAGGATTGTAACCTTGTCGATGCAATTCTAGACTCGATGCTTGCACTTATGTCTGGGTTTCTTCATTATTGATTCACAAGGTTAAAATTACTTAAATAGGGTTGCACGCCTCTACTGGCCTACCTTTATTGACTGTCTAATTACATCGTTGAGCAGGGATAGACAAACCAATAAAGATATTTTAATCTTATCTTTCTGTATTTGAGCCAAGCTAGGTGTAAGGGTAGTTGTCACTGGTCTCCCTTACACAAATCAATCTAGTTTCCTAGTTGAACAAGCTCCCTATATTACTGTGTTCTATTCATTCTAATATCTCTTAAATCCAAAATGAATAACTAATTTACCCCCTAGTTGATCAGGCCATGAGGTATAGATATAAGAAATATAAGAGTAATCTAGTGGAAACCCATTCATAATATGCAGAAATCAACAACTAGAATATTTTCTATGGCTACAATCCAAGAATATGGGAAGATTATCCATGCATCACTATCTTACACATAAAAAATAAGCTAATCATCATTCACAATGAAGAATTAAAAAGTAAAAAATAACCAAAGTAACCCTAGAATGGAGTTTTAGTCGTCTCTCCTCTATTCCATACAAAGCCAAATATGAAACTTAATGTTCTAAATAGAATTTAACTTAAAATTCCCATATTTCATTTTTTCGCCTTGCGTCTTCAAAGTCCTCAATGTGGGTGGGATTGTTTTGAGTGGATTTTTGCTTTAAATGTTGATTGGGCTAATTTCTCCTTTTCTTTTGTAGGTCTACAATGCGGACCCTCCCTTACTTTCTTGCTTCATGGCTTTTTCTCCAAGTTTTATAGCTCGCATAGCTTTTTCCCTAGGTCCGCGACACGCACTTGAGCCTTCTTGCACTGACTTCTCCACTTAGTCCTGCAGTTGTGTTCTTCCTCGTACTCTAATGTTAGTCCGAACTGGCATATTTTGTTCAAAAACATGCAAAAACACAACCAATAAGTGCACTTAAACCTAGATTAGAAAAATGCACGAAATTACACTAAAAAACCTAGATCTATATGGATTTATTCTCTGACTAAGCTCTATTTATAGGTAGTTTTGGCTAGTTTGGCGTATAAATAAGCCTAAGATCACATATTTATTGACAACCTCATCTTTCCTAGCTTGGATTACATTAATGACTATAGCTCTATGTTATTATTCTGTCCTCTGGGATCCTTTATCTTGATATGCATGTTCTTCTTCTTCAACCCTTCCCCTTTCTACAAGTTATTCCTTATTTTCTTGACCACTGTTTCATGTTATTCTCCTTAATGCTCTTTAAATTTTTGGATCAAATGGAATCAATGGATTGTCTTGACTTTGTGCTTTGTGCATACACTTGTGTCCAAGTCTAAGTACAGTAAGAAACAACAAGTAAATGGAAATTAGGAAACAAGGACTAATGTAAGGACCCGAATGTTGTATGACCTTAATGGAACTTGACAATTTGGTTCTGGAAAGGCTTTGACCAAGGTGACGCTCCATGGAAGCCTTCATGGTCCGTGTGAGTCTATACGGAACTTGTGGAGCCTCCTTGGAGTGGACCTTAGCCTTATGTGGTGTGTGCGAGCTTTAACGTGGAGTTTTGGACTAAGCATACCATATATAGACCCCACACGGGCCGTGTGAGGCTTCACGGACCATGTGGCAGCCTTAGGCTTGAAATTTCACAGTTTTGGAATCAAGGCAAATGACATAGACTGTATGACCCTTCACGGTCCATAAGGTCTCCCGTATAGGTGACAGAGTGGAAATTTTTTAAGTATTGAATCACCATCTGGGAACTTCATCATGAAAAATATTCTAAGTGAAGTGGTACGAAGGACTATACGGTCCATGTAGAGTGGTACGGACCGTGAAGTCGACCATATAGATGCCTATGTTGAACTTTTCTAAATATGGAACCTTCAAGCTTAAGCTAATTTCACTTTCAAGCCCTCAATTTAAGTGTATATATGTTGTTTAGGGCTATCATGATTCTCCAACATGAAGCCAAGTTCAAAGGAATTCCATTGGATAAAATTTTTACAAGAACTGATAGAAGGGTCAAATTTAAATGGTTATATCTCTTCGTACAAAATAAATTGGGTGGAGCATGACATATCAAATTGAAACTCTTTGAATTAGCTTCCCACTGCGTCTAGTTTCACCTCATTCCATGTTCGAATCGAGAAGTTATGCCCATTTTTTGTAAAGCCCGTCTGTGTAGTTTTTTCTAAGATTTGACTAGGTCTTTTATGACTTCCTATGCTATCTTTAAGACCTCCAAATGACCAAAACTCTATTCCTCTCATCATTCAACTTCATTCGTACACTTCGAATTATATTGAAATCAGTCATACCACCCTATTTAAAGTTGATAAACTCAGTCATCTTAGCTTCCCTAAGCTCAAGTGTGAAAAAACAATCCAGAAAGCAAACTTGAATTCTTCCTAGTTAACAGAATTACCCCAAACCCTCTCCATTAACCATTGGGTGTACCACACTTGAGCCACATCTTTCAAATGATAAGTAGCCAACTCAGCCTTCTTCTCATAAGTGATACACATAACATTCAATACCTTAGTGAGTTCATCAATGAACTCTTGAACATCCTCATCAGCTTTTGACCCATAGAACTTCGGAGGGCTTATCTAGGTGAAATCTCTTACCCTAGAGGCTTGAGTGGGATCCCGAGGAAGATTACCTACCTAGTTTGAGAATTCACCACCTGGGTAAGCATGGGAAAGGCCATATGTAATTCACCATTAGTGATAGGCTCTTCCATGGGCCTTTGAGGTAGTTGACCCTCATTAGCAGGACTAGTTGTTAGACCACGTAAGTTAGAACCCGTAAGTCCTTAATTGGTTTGATTTGGTAAAGTTTGGGACCAAATATAAATTTTATTCTAAGT
>JAOTQJ010012644.1:0-17757 GCA_025642045.1 Solanum sejunctum | reverse complement strand
CCCTGACCCGCCCCATTGCCATCCCTAGTTATAGCTATGAATTTTTTGGATTCATAACTAAATATGAGTACTATTGCCATGAATTTAATTATAGAACTAGCCACCAAGTCTAATATTTGTGGCAAATATGTTAAGTAATAGTTGTGAAAATATTTAATTCATAACTAAATATGAGTACTATTGCCATAAGATTAATTATAGAACTAGCCACCAAGTGTAAATTTCTGTGGCAAATACGTTAAGTATAGCTATGAATATTTTTAATTGATAACTAAATATGAGTACTATTCTCACGAGATTAATTATAGAACTAGCCACCTGATCTATGTTCACGCTCCAATAAGAAAGTGGTCGCTGTTAGTAATTAACCTAACCAAAGGTTAGGGTCGAATCCACAGGGAATATGTGGCTTGACTATAAAGATCAACTATAAATCATTTCAAGAATTGATTACTAAAATCTCTAAATGGGGGTTTTCTTTGTAATTCAAGAATGAAAATAAAACCTAAACTAACTATGCAGAAAGACACTCAAATTTAGGGACAACTTGAGAATTGCATTCCCTATGATTTTTTGACTCAATTACCATAGACAACATAAATTTAATTGAAAATTTGCATGCAGGACGGTAACTTAGGTTCTTCCATCCCTCTTATGAAGGTGAAGGTCGAATTTCTCCATGGCACGTGGTCAACAACCATGGTATGCCAAGTAACCATTACCCATTGTCCCAGTCAACCTCCCTTTGGTCAGGTTTGATGATTAGACGAGAATACATCAATCAAATCCTATCATTTACTTCACTCTTTCTATGAATTGTGATAGTAGGCAGGGTTTACTTTTGTCAACCACCAAACAACAATCAAAATGAAGGGAAATAAACAATACATGCAAAACCCCAATCAAAGAAATACACAAAATCTAGGCTATTTCAAGTCAACTACTCATGGTTCCCACAACCCAAAGTTGTGGGTGCTTAGCTGCTCATGGCTAAGGCAAAATCAACAATAATGCAAATAAATGACATAGTTGAGAGGTTACCAAAACCAATGAAAAGCAAGAACACCTACAACTTGAAAACCACAAGCTTGGATTAATGGCAAATGAGTACAATGTCGGTTTTCAATTCTCCCATAGTGGGTCTTCAAAATTGAAAGATAAAAATCTACTCTAAAATCTAAAATTGCTCCTAGAATATTTACAAGTAGCTGTGAATGTCGAGTCCCCCCCAAAATAAACCCTAACATAAAGTATGTTTAGTGTTTACAAATCTAATCCTAAAAATAACACAGAAATGATAGTTGGCAGTAGATATGTCGGATAGGTACGACTCATAAGGTGACCTACAAGTCGTAATGGGGGTCTCGTAGCAAGTACTTGGCATTTTGGACTTGATTGTTACGACCCACTATTATAAGCCGTTGCTCGGGCAACGACTCGTATGCTCCTCTCATAGTCTAGGCCTTCATTTTTTTGGTCAACATTTTGGCTCTCTGATTCTTGCTACGAGTCTACCTATACGAGTTGTAGTGCAACTTACGATTTGTAGGATGAGCTCGTAGAGTTGATCTCCACTTAGCAGATTTCTGAGTTTCTTGGTCTTTGTTTCTTACTATGACACAGCCTACGACTCGTAGCTTGGGCTATGACTCCTAGGTGAGCTCATATGTACTATGATTCAGCAAAATCTGTAACTTATCTTCAAAATCATGCCAACCAAACTTTTCTGCAAGATCAACAGAAAAACACATAAAAATCATAAAATGTCACATTAAAAACTCACAAATCCTTGTCTTGGGCATCAAATGTGCTGTATTTTGACATCACATCAACACCCTCAACTTAGAATTATTGCTTGTCCTCAAGCGACGACTCAATCTAAGCAGACAATGAAAGACACATAGTAGTTACACTAATGACTTATACATTATTTACTTTAAATCAAGTACCCAACTCTCATTTTCAAAACTAGATTGCAAAGCTACTCAGCAAACCAAAACACAAAGAATGTGTTCAGCAATCCAACTATGATAAGCAAAGGAATATCAACCTTCCATAATCACTGCGTTAGTCATCTGCTAATTATGTAGTGCAAATGCCCTCATAAAAAAGAAGTTCCTCTTTCTCACTCAAAGTGCATTAAAAATGAGGAACTGTGCAAACATTCTCACTCTTACAAATGAAATTCCTGCAAAATGACTAACACCATAAGCTTGCATCTATATTCAACTTTTGGATTGATGACAAAGTGGTTTTAGATCAGTTTAGGACTTAATGACTTGTAATATAGGCTCATGGGGCTTTGATATGGCATTTTAGGAAAATAGAGACTAAAAGCTATCCTTGAACCATATTTATCAACACTCTTACCTTCATAACTCAACCATATACACTAAATCTGCCCTTGTTCTCCTTTTTCAAGCTTTTCTCAAGTGCTTTCTTTCTCTTTTTTTGTTGTGTCTTATTTTTTTGAACTCATTTTTGCTATTCTCTTCAATCTAAGGTAACTTTTCTTTTCTTTTTCTCATCGAGCATATGATTTCTTCATTCTTTCTTTCTTTCCCAACTAACCACCTCATTTTCATTACTTTACTACAATAAGGGTCACCTTCAACTTAGGCTTTTAGCCTGAGGTGAAGCACACAATAACTACTCCCCAAACGAGGGCCACTATTTGTAGCCACCCTCAACTTAGGCTTTTTGCCTCAATCAAGGTTCATATATTCAAGGATAGACTAGGGTCAATATCAAGGTATTTCATGAAACAAGGCTGAGCTAGCTAGGTGTTAAGAAAGAACAGGTACATAAAAAGCTCAAACATTTGTATCAAGGGATCTACTATCACATTTGGTAGGTCATTTAGGAAAAAGTAAGTTCACTAAAAGAATGATGGCCTAAGATCCTTTCCCAATAAACCACATCTCCAGTCCAATTTTAGAGTAACAAGGCAAGTTCTAAGTCAATACACAATGCATGAATACTACAAAGTAAGCTCACACTCTCATGGCATCACATACATAATCAAATAGACTCACAGGTCATGCTTCAATCATCAACTTGCCTTCGCTTTATCAGAATAAACATAGCTAGATAATCACATGCATGATTGCAAAAATAACCAACAATCTCAAAAATTTTGAGGGTACTGAATTTTCAAAATAAAAAGCATTTAAAGACTATATATATATTCCAAAAGATAACGGCTACTGACTATCAAAAAGGTTGTGCAGTGTCCTTAATGCACCAAATTAAGAAATAATAGGGAATATAGGGGTAAAATAAAACATACCTTGGGTTGCCTCCCAAGCAGCACCTGATTTATTGTCGTGGCTCGACTCAGTACACTTGGTTACTCAGACTTCACCAATTTTTCAAACCTTTCTCCTCCACAACTTTGGTTTTTCTTATACCTTGAACTTATAAATTGGACCCCTAATTTATTTTCCAACTTACTATCATGCTTGAAGGGTGGTAGTATGAGAATGAGGGGAATGAGGACTAGATTTTTCATGTTATTTGGAGTAGAGGCTCCCAACCAAAACTTTTAGCAGACCGCAAAGGGCTTCAGATTTATGCTAGCACCAAGATCACATAGTGGCCTTGCAAACTCTATGTCTTTAGTTATGCAGAGGGCATCTTCTCCACCGACTCAATGAGAAGAGTGATGATGGATAGTTGTTTTAGCATGGAGAGAGAGTCCTTGACCTTGCTTTCCTCCTCCCTCTTCTTGAGTATTTGAGGGAAGGAGGAGGAGGCCTTGGGATAGACTTGTATTGTTTTTGCTCTTCAACTGATTCATTTACCATATCTTTGACACACTCATCTCCTTCAACTATATCCTTATCACACCCACTAGTAACCTCCATACGTTGCCCTTCATCCTCAAAATTTTGCACTATATCACTAGACAATGTACCACTCTGATACTGCTTAAATAGAGTTGATATTTGACAAAACTATTGCTGAAGTTGTTTAATAGCCACAGAATGAGACTCTATTTTTTAATTAATATTTATAATTTCTACTCTCATTCCACGTAGAGTCTCATCTCGTGTCTCGGCCTTCTTTAACAGGTGATTAAACATCTTCTCAATTTTGGAGTTGCTTGTGCCTGCATCGTGTTGGTGTGGTGCCACATAAGGATTACTTCTCGAACCATCTCTACTACTCCACTCGATGTTTTGGCCCCCTGGTTTTCTCATAATAACCACCTTGGTTATCTTTGTAAGCATATTCTCTTCTATAGGACCAATTCTTGTTTCCCTGACCTTGGCGCCACTTGTCTTTATTGGACCATTAAGCGTTGGGCTGAAAATCCCACATTTGATCAGCAAAAAACCAAGTGTCCTCCTTATAATACAGTTCCTCGTACATGAGCATATATAGAGGCTAATGTTGTGATCAGGGCTACTCTGCACATCTTCTCTCTCTCTTTTATTATGTCCTGGAAAGAAACAAAACAAAACAAACACAAGTAATATACAATAGAATCTAGTAATTTATACTTGAATTAACTAATAGTGAAATCAAGTCAAGAACCTAGTCATATTTCCTAGCAACAACGCTATAATTTTGATATGATATTCACGTTCCAATAAGAAAGAGGTCGCTGCCAGTAATTAACCTAACCTAGGGTCGAATCCATAGAAAATACGAGGCTTGACTATAGAGATCCACTACAAATCATTTCAAGCATTGATTACTAAAATCTCTAAATGGTTTTTTATTTTGTAATTCAAGAATAAAAATAAAAACTAAACTAATTATGCAGAAAGACACTCAAATTTAGGGACAACTTGGGGATTATGTTCCCCATGATTCGTTGACTCAATTACCCTAGACAACATAAATTTAATTGGGAATTCACATGCAGGATGGTAACTTAAGTTTTTCGGTCCTCTTGTGAAGGTGAAGGTCGAATTTCACCATGGCGCATAGTTGGCCCATGGTGTGCCAACTAACCATTATCCATTGTCCTAGTTAACCACTCTTTGGTCAGATTTGGTTGATTTAGACAAAAATACATCAATTGAATCTTGTCATTTACTTCCCATTTCCTATTCGTCGCTACCTTGGCCGAGATCATGATAGTAGGCAGGGTTTGGTGTTGGCCACCACCAAACAACAATCAAAATGGAGGGAAATAAACAATACATACAAAACCCCAATCAAAGAAATGCACAAAGTCTAGGTTATTTCAAGTCAACTACTCATGGTTCCTATAATCCCAAGTTGTGGGAGCTTAGCTACTTATGGCTAAGGCAAAATTAACAATAATACAAATTAATGATATAGTTGAGAGATTACCGAAATCAATGAAAAGTAAGAAAACCTTTAAATTGAAAACCATAAGATCGGATTAATGACAACTGAGTACAACGCGGGTTTTCAATTCCCCAAAAGTGGGTTTTCAAAATTGAAAGATAAAAATCTACTCTAAAACCTAAAAATGCTCCTAAAATATTTACAAGTAGCTATGAATGTTGGGTCTCCCCCAAAATAAACCCTCACATAAAGTATATATAGTTTTTATAAGTTTAACTATAAAAATTACACAAAAAAGACAACTGGCAGCAGGTACGTCGAACAAGTATTACTCATAAGGTGACCTATTAGTCGTAATCGAAGTCTCATAGTCAGTACTTAGCATTTGGAACTTTACTATTATGACCAACCATTATGAGTCGTTGCTCGGGCTACGACTTGTATGCTCCTCTCGTAGTCTAAGCCTTCAGTTTTTGGTCCAATATTTTATCTCTCTGATTCTTGCTACGGGACCACCTATATGAGTCGTAATGCAACTTATGACTCGTAGAATGGGCTTATTGGATTGACCTCCACTTAGCAGATTTCTAATTTTTTTGGTCTCTATTTCTTGCTACGACACACCCTACGACTCGTAGCTTGGGCTACAACTCGTAGGTGAGCTCGTTGTCCTATAATTCAGTAAAATCTGTAACTTTTCTTCAAAATTATGTCAACGTAACTTTTCTGCAAGATCAACAGAAAAACAGATAAAAACCAAAAAAATTCACATTAAGAACTCATAAAATTCCTTGTTTTTGGGATCAAATGTGTTGTATCCTGACAGCACATCACCACCAAGTCTAAATTTTTATGTCAAATAAATTGAATGTTTTGCTATAATACTACACCTTATGGCTGCTCGAGTAAAGATAGCAACAAATTTTGTTTATCGGCACAAGGATAAAATAATTTGCTACAAGTATATTTTTTTGATAAAAGATTTGCTTTCATTGAAGCTGCGATTAATTTTTATTTTGTAGCTATAAGTATAAATTCTTAACTATAAAACATGTAAAGTACATTGCTAATTCTTAGCCATGCTACATCTTGGTACGAAAGCTACGAAACAAAATATTGTAGCTATAACGTTTTGCTATGAAAAATTTCTCATTTAGCTACAATGTGTTTTATAGCTATAAGTTCATTTTCTTGTAGTGTGAGGAAATGAAGGTCCAAAGCATGAGATATGATATGAATAATATTATGATGAAGAAATAAGCTAATGTATATGATTATTCCTATATGAAGTATTACACTAGAGCATATGATGAATCCTATATAAAGTGTAGAATCGACCATGCCCAATACAGGGGGGTTGAGCTCCCAAATAACCTAGTGAAAGGTTTGTACTACTCCACCTGGTGATGGGGAGGCATTATCACTAACCTGGATAGGGGTTTGTACTCGTCAACCTAGGGAAGGGTTTGTACTTCTCCCCATGGTGATGGGGCGGCATTATCACCAACCTAGATGAGGGTTAGTGCTCATTCACCTAGTGATGGGGCCACATCATCACTAACCTAGATAGGGGTTAGTACTCATCAACCTAGATGAGGATTAGTACTCATCCACATTAGTGATGGGGTGGCATTATCAATAACCTAGATGAGAGTTAGTACTCATCCACCTAAGTGATGGTGTGACATCATCACTAACCTACCAAAGGGTTATACATTTGGGAATCTAGCTTGGTCTCTTCTACACATATGATATCCTATATGAGCATGAGTTACTTAAGCATGTTTTACTTATGCATTTAAATACATGCCATTTTGCTATACCATGCCTATTTTTTAATGTATGCATTTGGATTATAAAGCCTATATATTGTTGCATTACATCCCACATACTTAATATATTTAAACGTACTAATGCATACTCTATGCCTACATGATGTTACAATGTAGGAACCAGAGCTCCTATTTATTCTTCTTATGGATAGATAGATTGTTCAAGTTAGCCTTTGGTAATTCCTCTATTCCTAGGACAATAATTATTCTCTTATACTATGTTCTAAGATAATCTTTCTTTTATGTATGTATTAATTATGAGGGTGAGCTCAGTTGCTTGTCTTGGCTCCCACTCTTATCTATGTAATAGAGATGTTGTTGGATATGTTATGTATTATACTTGTGCTTTGACTCACTTATGATATTCAAGCTATTTAAGTATAAATCTCTCTCTCTCCCTTAGTCCCAATTCCCCTCATTTATATTTCTTATGTTGTTTTACATTGCTTCCGCGACCAAGAATGTGTAACGATATGCTATGAGGCTTGTTTGGGGTCCCTTCGGATTCCCAATTCGCTAGTCATGTTCAGGCCCTAGGCTTGGGTCATAACAATATAATATTTTTGGTAGGCACAATTAGCTATTCTACCTTATGGCATGGCCTTCTTGATAGGATATCCATACCTTACAATATGATCTTTTCAGTAGGAATCATTAACCACTCTACCTTACGGTATGGCCTTTTTAGTAGAAATTATAGAACTAGCTCATCAAACCATTACATTTCAATCATCAAGAAAGAACTCCTCATTTTCCCAAGAACATAACAAACATAAGAACCCAACAATCTACATGCAACCCTATAGGTACCTTCTCATGAAACAACTCATTTAGACATTCCTATCATCATCATAAAGTCATCATATAATCATCATAATACCATTCAACTCATAAGACATGTATTGGACCTTTATTTCCTCAAGAAACCCTAGTCAGACATTTTATCAAACACTTGGCGGGTGTGTAATGCTAGTATAAAATCATGAAATACAGAGACACAATCATGTAAAAAAATCCATTGTAAAATCATAAATCAACATGTTGCAACACCCTTAAGCAATATACATCAAAAAGCCTCATCAAATCTTACAATAGATCAAAGATTTATAGCTCAAAACATAGCAAAACACCATTAGCAAGAACTTGTTTTAGTTGTATATTACATAGCTCTAACATAGTGTGCGACCCATTTGTAAATCAACTTTAAATCATGCAATTTGAGTAAAAGGAAGCTTAGGTATTATGGGTGAAAGAAACCCACATACCTTAGCTTGGAGACGATCTTGATGAAGATTGTAGATGGACACTTGAAGCTTGAAGAAGAACCTTGAAGGAAAACCTTATTTCCGAATGAGAGTTTGAGACTTGAATTTCGGGAGAGAAAATATGACTAAGTGTTTAAGTGAGTATTGGGGAGTGTTTAGGATGATATGAGGGTGAAAAATGGCTAAGTATAGGTATTTTCATATGTCAAAACATTTAGGACCAAGACTTAAAAGTCTTGGACCAAAGTCTAAAACTAGACCAATTTTAAAGCATGTACGTGTCGCCCAGGGAATGCGGAAATAACACTATTTTGTGCTAACTTGAAAAATCATAATTTGATACAGTTGCTCTAAAATCGGGGTTTGACCCTTCTTCCACTAATTTTGACCCTTGAATAAGAATATGAAGTCGAATTTTTGAAATAACAAGCAGATTTTTAAGTATATAGAAGTCAAAATTCTGGGCATCTCGAGGCACATTTTCAAATACTTTTTGGGTCATTTTAGGAAGGATACCATGCTGATCTTTCTAGCTTTTTATTTTAGTCCATTTCTGTTTTATTTGAGGAGCTATGAACATGCCATGAGCACCATTTAAACAGTAAAGATAGAGGATTTATATACTAAACAATGATGGTTTGAATGGTATCATTATCTCTTGATTAGTTCTTAGTGATTGATGATTTGGATGTTTTCTCTTGACTAGTTTCTTTCATATTAGTCTTGTGATTGGATTAGATTGATTTGTTGGCTAAATGAGATTTATCTATTGAGTTAGACAATGATGTTCTTCTATTGTAAGGTTATTTCTTTATTTTTAGTCTTCTTTTGATAAAATGTATGATTGGACTATTGATCAGGCTAGGGGATTCGATTGAGAACTAGCAATGATCTCTAAGTGTCGGTAACGCCAAGGCATCCTCTCGGGGCGTGACAAAGACCTACATAACAGAAAAGGAATTGAGGAAATAGAATTTAATCAAAATGCATGGATGAACTACCTAATTTATTCAAAGGTCGTGACACTCAACATTAAAAATAAGAAAGAAAAAAACTAAGGGTGTGCATAGATAATTGATACTTCTTTTTAACTCTATACCATGCAATTGTAAATGATCAATTTTATTAAAAATGCTTTTTTAATATATTCTAAATTAATATACTTCTCAAATTGCTCACGTAAAAAATCTTATTATAAATTCGTTACGTTAAATATGAATCTTTTTGTAAACTCTACATAATTAGTACCTACCTGAAATTGATCACGTAAACTTTTACTGTAAATTTGTAGAAAGAAAAGACACACAATATATTACAATATCCATGGAACTCAACACATCCTCGCTAAGGTGTATACAACCTTTGTGATAAAACTAGTTCAATGTATGTGCTTTGCATGTCTATGTCGTGTCAATTTTAAAATTATCAATAAGCAGTACTTTCTAAAATAATTATAATATACTTTGTTAACAAAATATTTGATAATCAAAATTTTAATTTATTTCAAAATATTAAATATTAGAATAATAAGTTTTTTCTCTCCTTTACTTCATAGCCTAGATAATTAGTTATATAGAATAGTCCTCAATCAAAAGTGAATTTTAAATATAAATAAATTCTCATCCAAAAGTAAATCTTGAAACTAAATAATAAAAGATAAACTAATAATTAAGTAAAATTATGGAAAGACAATTTTATTTAAAGTAAAATATTTTAATGAATGACAAAAAGTTCATGACAACATTAGTGAGGGCCGTAACACCCCAGACATTTTGAAAATGAAATAAGTCCTCAGACCTGGTTCTACAAGGGGGTTTATGAACCATAGTTTGGAGAACGGCCCATGGACCAGGTTGTAAAAGGTGTTCCAAAGTGAAATATTTTGGTTAAGAGTGAAAGATTTTGGTTAAGTGTAGTAGAGATCTTACAAGAGGGGACACAACCCGTAATATATTCCACGAGTCGTCTGTCAAATCGTGGAACAAGATCCAGAAGTCTATAATTTTGGTCTAGGTTCTACGAAAGGGAACAAAACCCATAACATGTTCCATGAGTCATCTGACAAGTCGTAGAATGAGATTTAGAAATGGACAATTTTGATCTGCCTTCCACGAGAGAAGACCACGACCTGTGACCTGTTTCCCTGGCCGTAAAAAGGCTTTCGTGGTCAATTTTGATATTTTTTCTTAAGGGGTAATTTTATCTTTTCCTTTCCTTTTAAATTAAAACCCATGATATTTTGGACTTTTTTTCGTCCCCTTATCAGTACCCTAAGGTAATTACTCCTCAAAATCACTTAAAAACATTAGAAAGCATCGAGGAAGGGGAGAAAGTTAGGGTTCTAAGAATGTGAGTAGAGATTCTCTAATAGTTTATTGTTCTTCAAAATTTCAAGGTATGCAAGCCTTACTTTTAAAGTGTGGAACTACATTCATTAACATGCCATTTCACCTATTTGAGTTGAAATTAAGAACAAGAGTTAAGTTTTGTAATCCCTATCATTCAATTATTGAGTTTTAGCATTTATTACGAGTTTTTATGATAATATATGAGATAATTATCATGTTGCATGACTATTAATATGAGATTATAATAATATTTTATACCTTTTATCATGAACCCTAAAGTGAATGATCTTTATAAAACCTATACATGTATGGAGTTGAGGTTTGCATTTGTTTTTGATTGTATGAGTTGAGTAACATGAACATGGTCAAGAATGAGAAGCAAGTTGCATATAATCATCTATACTATTATGTATCTTTCTTGCATTACATGATGAGTCTGACTAAGTGAGTTGGAATGACTATTTTGGTCTGACTTGAGTTTGATTGTCTGAGTTGATGAGAAACTGAGATGATTTTAGACGAGATAACCTAATGAGGTTGAGATTTGAGTTGATTGAATAAGCATTAAGCATTGAGTTGATTGATAAGTTGACATATTTTAGTCTTGGGAGGAGTATCGAGTACCAAGTTGAGAGCGAGTAAATATCTACTTTAACCCATAGAACTATGTTGCCAGTGTAGGATAGTCATACAACATGTTCTGACAACTCTTGTCCTATATGATGTAATTTCACTATGGATCCATGAGAGAGTTTATCATCTTTTACCATGGCAAGTTTAGGACAGGTGTGGTAACGATATCGCCTTTGTTAGGCATCACCAAACTAAAACTGGTGGGATTGAATGTCGATTAAGAGAAACTCCCAAGAAAACACTAATTGAGCGTAATATTTCTAAACTGTCTATTTTAAAAGCATGATTTACTTTAGAATTGCATACTTATTAAGTTGACCATGAGATGTTTGAGTCGAGGTGAGTGAGTTGAGCTTTATTTTCTAGAGCAATTTGACATACCAATATATTCCATGTAATGATGTCCATTTGACCTGTATCATTTCATGATGCAGATATAGGTGATAGAGGACTTCAGCTTGTGCATTGTTGAGGTCTAGATTAGTGCATTCCAGAGTTGGTGAGCCATTCTTGCTTTCTAGAGGAGCCTTCTTTATTTCCTATTTTGACTTAATTACTTTCTTTCATTGATTTGGGGTATGCATGGCCTGTCATGGTACTATCTAGTTTGTTGATTAGAGGCTTTATAGACATTAAATAGAGGATTTGTTGAGTATTTTATATTTCTAAACTTATTCATTAGAAACTATGTTTTAGGAGAGCTATATTAATTCGTATGACATCTGTTTCATTGAGTATTTCTTTCTTTGTCGAGTTGATGTGATAATGAGCAAGGTGATTCTCTTGGGGTATTAGCAATGGTTTTTCAAGTGCAAGTCACACCAAATGTACCATTCTAGGTCATGACAAACTTGGAATCATAACATAGAGTTCAAGAGTCCTAGGGAGTCTATGAAGCTATGTCTTATATATTCTTGTTTAAGGGTGTGTTGTGCACTGCACTTTATAAGCAGGAAGCTATAGGATATTACAAATGGTTACATTTCTTTTGTATTCTGACTCGTGTTGTAGAGTTAAACTCTATGAAAGCTATCTATCCGTGCATTACACATTTGGAGAATTATCACTATGCCTCTAAGAAGAGCTATTAGAAGAAGAGGGCATCTAGCTAGGCAGAATGTTGACAAACCTGAGCCACAGAATCATGATGAGTCCATAGACCCTGCCATCCCTTAGCAACCACCAAAGTCTGACATGTCAAATGCTGAGCTCCGCTAGGCCATTTAGACTTGGCCCAGGTTGTGACAACACCTGTTGCTAGAGAAGGAGTGGGTAGACAAGATGCATAGGACATATCTATAGTTTGAGAGTTCTTTAGGATGAACCCAATTGAGTTCATGGGATCTATGGCCACTGAGGATTCTGTGAACTATATTGATGAGCTACAAAAAGTGTTCTACGTGGTGCACGTGACCGAAGTTGATAGGGTTGAGTTACTGCCTTGTGTTGCCAAGATGTGGTGAAGAACCAAGGAGACAGTGCCCCATTTTCTACTTGGGGAATGTTTGAGGAATCTTTCATGCGTAGCTTCTTTCGGAGAGAGCTGAGGGAGATCAAGGTAAGTGAGTTCTTAAATTTGAAGCAGGGTGCTATGACATTTAAGGAATATGGTCTTAAGTTCATGCATCTATCACTCTATGATCCTAAGATGGTTACAGACATGAGAAGCAGGATGGGTTTGTACATTGATGGGTTGAACAAGTGGTCAAAGAAATATGGCAGAGGATTTATGATTGAGAATGACATGTGCATAGGAAAATTGATAGTCTATGTGCAACACACTGATGAGAAAAAGCAACAAGATAGGAAGGAGATTAGAAATAATAGGTCTAAAACCTCCATCCATAAGGTAGGAAAGAGAAGCAATAGAAATAGTACCAAGTTTCAATCTGGGCTAGCACCTTCATCTACCAGTGCACTAGCCCCGAGCCATAGGTTTAAATATCCCAAGGTCAGCCAGACTTTAGTTGACAAGATTCATAGTCTCACGTAATTGTGATCCATCGCTCTATAGGGAAGCCACCACATGGGAGATATCGTAGGATTCACTTGGGAGAATGTAGAGATGGAGGGAACAGTTGCTAAAAGTGTAGCCCGCTAGGCCATATTAAGAGGGAGTGTACGATGTTGGGAAATAAGGCCCCAATCCTTCACCATAGCACCACCAGTTGGGGTAATTAGAGAGGTGCTACACCAGGGATAGGCAGTGGCATAAATTGTCTATACACGATATAAAACTACAGGACCAAGAGGTCACACTACATGTTGTGATGGGTATGCTTTGAGTCTTTGCCTTTTATGCTATGCTTTACTTCATCTGGGGGTAACTTGTTCCTTTGTGATGCCATATATGGCAGGCTGATTTGAGATCTTTCCTGAGTGCTTGCTTGAGCAATTGTTTCTTTCTACTTCTGTTGGTGAGTCTATTTGAGCTAAAAAAATCTATAGAGATTGAGTGGTGTCCATATATAATAGGGATACTCTTGCTGATTTGATTGAGTTAGAGATGGTTGACTTTGTTGTGATTCTTGGAATGGTCTGGCTTTACAACTATTATGCCTCTATTGATTGCAGAAATCAAATTGACTAATTTCAATTTTTAAATGAGCTTGTTATTGAGTGAAAGAGATATTCTCTTGCACCAAAGGGTAGGTTTATTTCTTACCTTAAGGCCCAAAGACTGATCTCTAAGATATGTATCTTTTACCTCATGCCAGTCAAATCTGATGTTGTTAAGCCCCTTACTCTTGAGTCTGTCCTAATAGTGAGTGAGTTTCTTGATGTATTTCCTAAGGATCTGCCTAGTGTCCATTCTAATAGGGAGATCAAGTTCGAAATTAATGTTCTCCTTGAAACACAACTTATCTTCATTCCATCATATAGAATGGCCCCTATAGAGTAGAAAGAGTTGAATGAGCCGTTGAGGGATTTGATAGAGAGGGGATTCATAAAGCGAGTGTCTCCCCATTGGGTGCTGCAGTCTTGTTCGTGCAAAACAAGGATGGTTTCCTTTGAATGTGTATTGACTATGCCAGTTGAATAAGGTGACATTCAAGAATAAATATCCCTTTTCAACGATTGACGACTTGCTTAACTAACTTTAGGGTGCTACTATTTTCTCCGAGATAGACCTCAAATCAGCCTATCACCAACTGAAAGTAAGAGAATGTGACATCCCGAAGATGACATTTCAAAGTCAATATAGTCACTTCAAATTCTTAGTAATGTCCTTTGGGTTGACAAATGCACCTGCAGCCTTTATTGACTTGATGAACAGAGTATTTAGATAGTATATTGACATATTTGTGATTGTGTTTATTAACCACATTCTGGTATATTCCAGAGATGAGGATGAGCATGCTAATCACCTTAGAAGCGATTTGCAAATGCTCAGGGATAATAAGTTGTATGCAAAATTTTCTAAGTGTGAGTTTTGGCTCAAATCTATGGCATTCTCAGGCCATATAGTTTTGGGAAATAGTATATGAGTGGATACTCAAAAGATTGAGATGGTTAAGGACTGACTGGATGACCTCTCCAACCAATATAAGAAGGTTTTTCAGATTGGCTAGCTACTACCATAGATTTTTTGAAGGATTTTCTTCCATATGTTCACCATTGATGAGTCTGACTCAGAAAAAGGTCAAGATTCAATAGTCCAATGAGTGTGAGAGGAGTTGTCAGGAGTTGAATATGAGGTTGACTACTGTACCAGTGTTAACCTTGCTAATGGAATGATGGGATTTATCATTTACTATGATGCTTCGAGAGTGGGATTATAGTGTGTATTAATGCAGAGGTGGAAAGTTGTTGCCTATGCTTTTAGGCAGCTTAAAGTGCATGAGAAGAATTATCGCACTCATCACTTGGAGTTTGCGGCAGTGGTGTTTGCTCTCAAACTATGGTGCCACTACTTGTGTAGAGTATATGATGTATTTCACAGACCAAAAAATCTTGTAATATGTCTTCACCCAGAAGGATCTTAATCTTTAAGTTACTCATAGACTATGAGATGAGCATACTATACCATCCAGGTAAAGCTAATGTAGTTACTGATGCTCTTAGCAAGTTATCCGTGGAAAGCACTGCCCATTTAGAGGAAGAGAAGAGAGGGTTAGCAGAAGTGGTTCGTAGGTTGGCACGATTGGGAGTTTAGTTAGATGGATCGGACGAAGGAAAAGTACTTGTATGTAATGGGTTTGCATCATCTCTAGTCATGGAGGCGAAGGAGAAGCAACATCAAGACCTTATGTTTCTATAATTGAAGTTAGATGTGCATAAGCAGAAAGTGATGTCTTTCACCAAAAGGAGAGATGTAATATTGAGGTATTAAGGTAGATTGTGTGTTCCAGATGTTTAAGGTGTTTGAGAGAGGATCATGGCGAAGGCCCATAATTCAAGATATTCTATCCATCCAAGATCAACCAAGATGTACCATGACTTGAGAGAAGTCTACTGGTGGAGTGGAATGAAAAGAGATGTTGCTAAATTTGTCTCCAAGTGCCTGAGTTGCCAATAAGTAAAAGTTGAACATCAAAGATCATGTGGAGTAGCTTAAAACTTTGAGATTCCAGAGTAGAAGTGGGAGATGATGAATATGGACTTCATCACAGGTTTACCGAGGTCTTACAGATAGTATGATTCTATTTAGGTGATAGTTGATCGGATGACAAAATCTGCACATTTCTTAGCGGTAAAGACGACTGACGCTATAGAGGATTATGCTTGATTATACATAAGAGAGATTGTTAGATTGCATGGAGTCTGTATATATATTATCTCAAATAGAGGATCTCAATTCACTGCTCAGTTTTGGGGATCTTTATAGATAGGCTTAGGTTCAAAGGTGAACCTTAGCAATACTTTCCACCAACAGATCGATGGCCAGGTAGAGTGCATAAGTTAGGCCTAGGATGATATATTGAGAGCTTGCAATATTGACTTCAAAGGTAATTAGGAAGACTAATTGCGTCTAATTGAGTTTGCCTACAATTGCATCTTCCATTCGAGTATTCAGACTGCCTCATATGAGGGACTCTATGGGAGGAAGTGTAGATCACAGGTTGGAAAGTTTGAGGTAGGTGAAGTACAGTTAATTGGACCTAACTTGGTTCACTAAGTCACGGACAAAGCAAAGATTGTTCGAGAAAGGTTGAAGACTGTGTAGCGTTGATAGAAATCCTACACCAATGTTAGGAGAAGAGACTTAGATTTTGAGATCGATGTTTAGGTGTATTTAAAAAAGTCACCTATGAAGGACGTAATACGATTTGGGAAGAAAGGAAACTTGAGTCCAAGCAAGGTTTATTGGTCCTTGCCAAATTGTAAAAAGAGTAGGCAACGTGGCTTATGAGTTGGAGCTTCATCCATCCAATCTTCCATATTTCCATGCTCAAGTAGTATTAAAGAGATACTTAGTGTGCTATGAGGATATTCCAATCCAAATCCTTGATTGTCAGGATCGTAAGTAAAGAACCAAAGGGATTGCATCTGTCAAAGTGTTGTAGAGGAACCAATTTGTAGAAAAAGCCACTTGGGAGGTGGAGGAGGATATAAAGGCCAAGTATCCTCATTCAATCCTACCTATTGATGCTGAGGGAGTTGATGGTAATGATTTCTTTCTAAATTCTTGAATTCCTATTCCTAAAGTTCTCTTTTCATTCCGAGTCTGATAGATGATAAAGTTCTAGAGTCTGAGTGTGGATTGATTTGATATATTAATTACTTATCTATTTTACTTACTGACTTTCCTGACTGATTGATTGCATAAGTGAGATGACACATGTTGGATTGTTAGAGTCTATAGGAAGATTTGTACCTTGAATAAGTTTCCTAGATTTTTCTTCATTCGAGGATGAATGATCCTATAGGAGAAATAATGTAACACCCCAGAAAATTTGAAAGTGAAACAGGTCATTAGACTTGGTTCTACGAGAGCTTTTACAAGCCATAGTCTGGAGTATGGCGCATGTAATAGGTCATAAAAGGTGTTACGGAGTGAAAGATTTTGGTTAAATATAGAAGAGATTTTACAAGAGGGAACATGACTTCTAATATGCTCACCGAGTTGTCTATTAAGTCATGGAATAAGATCCAAAAGTCTATAATTTTGGTCTAGGTTATACAAAAGTGAACATGACCTATAACATGTTCCATGAATCATTTGACAGGTCCTAGAATCAGAGTCAGAAATTGACAATTTTGATCTACCTTCAACAAGAAAGGACCATGACCCATTACCTGTCTCACAAGCTATAAAAAAGGTTTTGTGGTCCACATCGATAGTTTTTTTTGAGGGGTGATTTTATCTTTCCCATCCTTGTTAATTAAAATTAACAATGTTTTGGACTTATTTTAGACCCATTATCAGTATCCTATGGTAATCACTCCTCAAAATCACATAGAAATTTAGAA